>LTAE01009132.1:0-19167 GCA_001647135.1 Pontederia paniculata
GCCTTCGCCCTTGAAGAAGGATATAGTGATCTCCGGAGATCGCGTGGGAGAAGACCGAAGTGGGGACGTAGGCTAGGAGTTCGGCCGAACCTCGTCAACAAACTTGGTGTTTGTTTGTGTTGTTCATTTTCTCTCTACTCTCTTCTCTGTTTGTTTATGTTTGCATTTAAAAGCTTCCGCTGATAACTCATCTAAACTAAGTAAAAGAGAGTAAGATTTTTAATACACCAATTCACCCCCCTCTTGGTGCCATCCAGATCCTATAGGTAGGACACCTCGCGTCGAGGTGGCGCGACCATTTTCCCATCGGACGTAGACTGTGTTCAGTTGAACGCGATCCGTTTTGTAAGTTATTCATCTTATGCGGGTGCGTCGTCAGTCGACGCGGCTATCTTACGACGGATCCGGGGGCACGGACCGTGTCATGGGGAACACGACCCATGTTCAGTTGCGGGTTACGTGATTAACATTATCTACATGCGAGATAAATCTGATGAACTCTTCTATAAAAAAAATCCAATTAACACATTATTAATTACCACCAAAAATCCTCTTTAAACAATCTTTAACAATCAATTAAAACACGAGAATTAATCCTTCTTAATGATCCTATTCACATACCTTGCACTTAACTTATTTTCGTCTCATGTCTTAGATTATCTCCCTCGTTTCGCGTGCTATCCTCTGCGTCACCTCCTCCTGGCACAAATTTTGAGGTTGAAGCCTAAGAGATAGAAGATGAGAGGAGAGAGAGGCGGAGAAAATGAGAGGGGAGAGGAAACTCACCTGACGGCTAGGGCAGAACTATAGGTTTGGGGAATTATTTTCTCATGGTTAAGGGTTTATATAGGTGGAGGATTAGGGTTTTAAGTCTATTTTCAAAATTTAATCATGTTTCAATTCTAATCCGAATCTAATTCAAACTTCATACGTGTCAACATGGTCTGTCTCCGTGATGGACACGACCCATTTTATACAAGGTCTGATGTGAACACGACTCGTGTTGGGCAAGGGTGCTACAAGGTATTACATCATAACCTCCTTATAATTAGATTCGTCCTCGAATCTAGCATCTATCATATTTCATATTGTGGCAAATAATATCCTTGGTAATAACGTTAATATAAACCAGATTAAGTTTTGTGGTCATAGTTAGGGAATCATAATTGTGGGGCACGCGTTTCGGCTCATCTTCTGTTTGGAAGTATACCCTTTCTTTTGTCAATTATGGTAATTGTTTATTCGTATCCTATTTCTTATCTGCGCAGTCCCTCACAAAATGTCCATATTTTCCATAGTTGAGGCATGCGCTGATCTTGCGATGACATTCTCCCAAGTGCTTCCGTTGATAGTGTGGACATGCCTCTTTATGAGTCTGTTGTTGTCGTGTCATTCTCGTAGTTCATAACACTTTGGGCGCTCTTCCTGACGGCGATATCTCCCATCAGGAGCCTTATGCTGCCTCCTATCATCCCATCTAGCCCTGTCTCTATTTTGTGGGCGTGCTGCTTGTTCCCATTTGTGTCCTTCTCGAGTCCTCATGTTCTCATTTCAATTCTGATGCAAGCTCAGAGGCCTCTTGTACAATCTTATAATTTCCACCCATGACCTTGGCTTTTAGTCCTCAATGCACCCCATTGACAAACCTCTTTACCCTGGACTTCTCATTATTGTCCAGAGTGTAATATTTCTCTAGCCGCAAGAACTTGACTAGGTATTGCTCTATAGTCCTGCTTTCCTACTTTAGTTGCAGGAACTCCTCCTGTTTCTGGTCCTTCTGATACTAAGGTAGGTAACGAGCTTCGAAGACCTCCTTGAAATCCTCCCAGGAGATGTCACCATGTGTTCCAAACTTCGTGCTCTTTGTAGCATTCCACCAGTCTTTTGCATCATCCACGAGACGATTTATTGCAAAGATGATTTTCCTCTCCTCTGAACATTGAATCTCCATGATTATCTCCTCCATTTTCTCTATCCATTTTTCAGCATGTCCAAAGTCCTGAGTTCCCTTGAATTCCGGAGGGTGCTGCTTCAGAAACCTTTCAATCGTGTCCCTTGTCTCCTCACGTTGGTGTTCCTTATGGGTTGCTCTTATTAGGTTGTTCAGAAACTCATTCCGATCATTAGCAATCTCCGGCATGGGATTTGGCGTGATAGGTTCAGGGGTTGGATTTGAGTTGTTGATAACCAGTGGTGGATTTGGTGCATCGATTTACGGTGGTGGATTCGTCATGTTGGTTTCTGGGGGTCGGTTAGCACGTCTAGCGGAATGTCGCGGAGGCATCTAGATGTAGGGCAATCATACAAGTTTTATTAGTGAGAAAAATAACATATTTTTGAATTTAACCCATGCCTGATGACGTGATGATGGCTCGTGATGCTTGCACATGGACTTCTATCTATCTAGGGACAACTTAAAAATGCCCCTCGTTAGGCTCTGATACCCTATTGTAACGCTCTCAAAATCACACCTCACCACCTGAAAAAACATGCATCTTGGGGGACGCTACCACACAATATCATTACCTTTGGTTTGACCATTTGACTGGTCAACCATAGGGCCACGTCATATAAACACAATACTTTAAAACTAAACATCTTTGGCATATAGAAAATACTAATAAATCTGTTACATCAATTCCAATAGAAGACTAAAATCCAACAATAGACCTTAACAGAATACTAACACAAGCAGAGTTCAACATCCTCTCTATTACGTAGAAGACTCCAAACTAGACCAATGACACATTAATCGTGATTCTATGTCATGTGCAAGTCGACCATCACAGACTCCATCATCATCAGTGCCATCATTCCTACATAGCATTTGGGTTGCCTACGAAATTTGAATTAGCAGGGGAGATAAAACCTCCCGTGAGCAATGACGCCCAATATGTAATAAGATCATATTAAAGAACAATAATCCGAGATAATCATACAATTAAACAAAATATCTTTTTCATTTATAATCAATAATTTATTTGGGAAAATCAATGCCATTCAATCGGTTCCATCTTTCATGTTTTTTCTTTCCTTTCCAATCAATCATTTTATATCGATCAATTTCAATCAATTTCTTTCAATCAATTATTTTCCATTAATAGTACATGAAGATTCCACCGATCTGGGGCCAATATGGCTAGCTAGGTCATGGGTCAACCCGAGACCCGTCAATAATAATAATAATTAAACCAGGAGAGAGAACTAATAACCCTCGGGGGATTAGAGCCTACTCTCTCTATCAATAATTGAGGACACCAATAACCCTTATAGGATTAAAGACTGCCCTCTTGCAATAACTCAGAACATCTATAATCCTTATAGGATTAAAGCCTGTTCTCAATAAACACATGGGAGAACATCAATAACCCTTATAGAATTAAAGTTTGTTATCTAGTCCGCCGGGGCCTTCCTCTTCATGCATAACTTCAATCACAAATATTACATCTTTTTTCTTTCAGTTACCTATAAAACTAGGTTTTTGTGAGAGTGTACTAGGCCTACCTCAATCAAGTTCAAACAGTCATACAAATAGGCATCATGCATCTCGGGACACAACCCGCATCAATATCGACACGACCCGTATTGGGTACCGGATCAAACGTGTTCAACCAACACCACCATTTTAGGAAAATAGAGTTCTTTATGTGACGCGGGCCATGTTCAATGGAACACAGACCGTTTGGTCGATTTCTTTAAGAAGCACGAACAATGTTTGATTCATTTTTTCGCTAGGGTTTCAGTTGACCGCATCAGAGATAGACACGATCAGTGTCCCTAGGGCACACAGACCTAGGAATGCGGTGGGGTAGGACATCACGGGTCGAGGTGGCGCGACCGTTTGCCCACCGGACGCGGACCGCGTTCAGTTGAATGTGATTCATTTTATCAGTTATTCATCTTCCACGGGCACGTCATCAGCCGACGCGACTGACTCACGTTGCATCCTGGGGCATAGACTGTGTTATGGGGAAACACGACCCGTGTTCTGTTGCGGGTTACGTGCTTAACATTATCTACATGCTAGATATCTCTTCTATAAAAAATCCAATGGATACATTATTAATTACCACCGAAAATCCTCTTTAAACATCTTTAACAATCAATTAAAACCCGAGAATTAATCCTTCTTAATGATCCTATTCACATACCTTGCGCTTATCTTTTGTTCGTCTCACGTCTTAGATTATCTCCCTCGTTCCGCGTTCTGTCCTCTGCGTCACCTCATCCTGGCACAAATCTCGAGGTTGAAGCCTAAGAGATAGAAGAGGAAAGGAGGGAGAGAGGAGTAGAAAAAGAGAGGGGAGAGGAAACTCACCTGATGGCTAAGGCAGAACTATAGGTTTGGGAAATTATTTTCTCGTGGTTAGGGGTTTATATAGGTGGAGGATTAGGGTTTTAAGTCAATTTTTGAAATATAATCATGTTTCAATTCTAATCCGAATCCAATTCAAACTTCGTACATGTCAACACAGCCTTTGTTCGTGATGGAGACAACCCGTTTTATACAACACAGCCCGTGTCCGATGTGGACACGACCCGTGACGGGCAAGGGTGTTACGGGATATTAAAATAGCAATCTTATATATATGAATTTAATGGAGGTGTACTCTATTTAAGTAGGGTACATCGTATATCCTATCATTTGAACCATTGGATCTAAGATCCGTGATTGACATAAATAAGTAAAAAATATGAATATGAAATAGATTATTTATTTTTAAATATATATCAAATCCAATGGTCTACATGATAGGATACACAATGTATTTTACTTAAATAGGGTACACCTTCATTAAACTCTCTATATATAAGGAGAAGTTGAAGATGACTAATTGACAAGTTTTCATGAAACCACATAATACAATAATATAATATAAAAATAAATTATTTATTTTTTAACAAACATTTTCTTATTTAGATGCATAAAATATAATTATTTAATGTGTTAAAAAAGTTAATTATAAGATGTCCAAAAAGTAATTAGTGCGGAATATTTTTAATTTTATTATGTTAAATATTCCATATTTATATCTACAAATAGATGAGTGATATAGGGTATCCTTTTCATTATATTACTCTTCCTTTTTAGGGCGTTCAAATAAAGTCATAAATAACAGTATTTATTTTATAATAATAGGCCAAGTTTGCCTCACTTTTACTCAATATATTATTTGAGATAGAATAGCATGCAAATTTGCAAACATAGTCCAAACCAAAAATATTTAAATGTGTCACAATAAATCCATATGAGAGTCACAACACATATATATATATATATATATATATATATATATATATATTGTGTGTGTGTGTTTAGTGGAGGTGAACATCCTCCATATGTTTTACAATGAAATACCCATATGGTTAACCATCCATTTTAAATTTATGATTTAGATTAAAACAATCTAAAAACACCTAACTGATATGGAATATAATATGATTTAGATTATTTTAATCTGGACCATAGATTTAAAATATACGATAAAGAATATCAATAGTTTAATATATATTTTGAACTAAATTATAATGTAATTTGATATTATGGATAAGTAATTTGTAGTTTGAAGTTTTAAATATTTTTCGAAATTTGATTTATTCTAAATTAGTTGTATATTTAATTTTTGTTTTGTTTAACCAAGATTTTTAATTATTTTTTTAATTTAAAGTCTGTCATATTAGTATATTATACTATGGTATGGAAAATATATATTTTTAAATAAAAAATGAGATATCATAAATATTAGCATAGGTGACTCCTTGTAATAGGTAAAGAAATAATTTAGTTACAAATTTAAAATTGAAGGGTATTTCTATTACAAATCAAAGTTAGAGGGCATATATGGGCTAATGCTAAAGTTGGCGGGTAACTGATGAAAATTACTCAGAGATTCCTCCTGCCATATTCTTAGGTTATTCTTGCAAGAAAGTGGATGACATGTGTCTAAAGGAGAGAGATGGACCCTCAGAGTATAAATGATAAAGGAGAACAACTTTGAAGGGGGTTCACCACTATCCAAAGGAAGACGACAACCATTCTTGTAGGTTTACGAGTAGAAGACAATGGAGGAGAGATCCCGAGCTGAGGTTCATTTTTCACTACAAGAATATGGATATTTATGACAGAAATTTCTGTTGCCAAACTGTCGCTAAGTCATCGCTGTATAGATCAATGACGACTTAGCGACAGAAAGACGACACAAAGAAACTGTCATGATTTTTTGGTCGCTATTAACGACAGTAGCAAACTGTCGCTAATTCTGTCGTTAAGTTGCCTCAGGACTGTCGCCACGTTGTCGTTAAACTGTCATTATTTTGGTTATTTTTTTAAAAATGACATTTCATCTGTAACGTGTTGCTAACTCATTGTTAAAGCGTCGCCATCTGAAAAACGTGTCTGTCGCTGACCTATTGCTACGTTGTCGTAAAAATTGTCGCTAATTATCATTAAACTATCGCTAACGTGTCGCTAATCTGTCGCTGAATATCGTAACATGTGTGGTTGTCTGTCGCTAATCTATCGCAGGTCTAGCGCTAATCTGCCACAAATTATCATTACAACATATCATAATAGATGATTTTTTATAGAAATCCTTACATACAACATCATATAATCACATCAAACATATATACTCATTCATGCACACGACAATAAAGATGCCATAAAGTAATAAGTTTCAAAGTAACACAACAAAGTACTTATCACATGAAAGTAAGACAACACATGTTTCAAAGTATCACAACGTAAGTTTCTACATGGTATGTCAAACACAAAAGAACCTAATCATCAGACGAAGGAGTGTGAGAACCAAATCGGCCTCGAATCAAACTGAAGACCTCTAACAATAGTGGCATGACCCTCTTATCTACGACCTCCATCATAAGGTCTTTCATCCCAACCATAGTCGCAGGGGCGGGTTCGGCAGCCGAATTACACGAAGGACCAGCGACAGAAGCATCACTCACTTGTTGCAAACTCAATCTACCTAACCCATGAAGTCGATCCTTCTTAGTAAGTCCTGCAACTTCTTTCCATACCTTCTTGTCGACTTCGGGGATTGAGTCTGCATTATCCCCGTACTTCTCTGTCATAAACAAATCGTGTGCCTCCTGCAAATGAAAATATTTACTTCCATACCAAATACTTAAGGAGAAATATTTTGAATGAGTGTTATAAAATTATACCGTAATTTATTTTACTTGCTCTGAGATGAATTGATTGGTATTCTTATTGGTGTAAATTTTTTTGTACACTGTTCGAAAGTCAACTTTGCCATCGCTCGCTGACTCCTACGATAATGACAACAATTTACTCGAACTATTTTATGATAAGATTCAATATTCATATAATTTGAAAAAGATATTATTTTTCGTTTATGCTCTATGAACCCAATAGAGCCTCTGCAATGGCATTCAATATCCAGCTTAGACAATCTATTATTTTTGCCGGTTGCTGAATTTTTCTGATATTCAGCACTACATTGAAAGCGATAAGTGTTGACAAAAAATTAAATATCTAATTCAACTACTAAATATGAACTTACCATGTGTCTCAAAGAGAAGACCAAACTTCTTTGGAAATATGCAGTGCATGTCTGTCCTTTGCTTCCAGAATGTTACCGCTGGCGATAAGTCTTGCATCTCAGCGGTAGTTGAATAATACTCCTCTTAGATGAGTAGAAGCTATAGTATTGAAAACCTTCCTGATTATACCATCAGGAAGGCCTTCCTCTCATTTATACTTGGCTTGAAAAGACAATTTGTTATTATTTTGTGAACTAATTTCAAGTAGCTAAACTTAAAATAATGTTACTTTAAACGCATTGTATATGTTATTTCGATAAGGCAATGAAATGTCTTTCCACTTAGCACAACCTACCAGAAGTTTTGAGAGAACAAACACGTTGATTTCTTGATTAATACATCCCGGGATGTAAGCATACCAAAATTGATTAATGCATTTAACATTGTATTCATACATAAAGAAAAATATGATTTTTAATCATATATTATCAACTCACAGATGTTCTTGTTATCCACCGTAACTCCGGTAACATGTATAATGTTGTTGAGATTTCGTTGGGATGATGAAGAACCAACATGAATATTGTCTGAAATAAAACATTAGCAATAGTAAATGTCAACAAAAAATAAATATAAAGTAAACTTGGTTAAATATGAACAATAATAGTAATTTTACTTGTCTGAGAGTCAAGACTGATGACAGACTTATCCACGACCCCAGGTGGAGTTCCACGACTCGTGCTGCTCCCACGAGCTCTCCCACAACCACGAGGAGGCATAACCTATAATAACATATAAAAAATTTAATTCATAACATATCAACACATATACAATATAATTAAAAATGTATTTCTTCGTCAGTCTCATAATCAGTGGTTTCATTGTCGTTTATAAATTATTATCTTCAACTTCAAGAGGATGACATATTTCGTTAATGTTCACTTCTTCCATATGTCTATTTCTGTCAAACAATGTTGTTATTTCATCATTGTGTGCTACATTTATTACTCTCGTTGTTTGATCATCTTGATAAGAATCGGCATATAACATTCCATCAACTAAAGTACCTTCAACGTTCATATTTTCCTCAAAGAACAACTTGTTCTTTACTTTGCATGTTTCCCACCATTCATCAGCACTCCTTTTAGCTGAAGAATATTTTGTGTAGTAAACTTGTTGTGCTTGCTCAGTTATAACAAATGATTCATTGGAATTAAATCTTGATCTACGCTTCACATCTACCAATCCATAAGTGTTATCAACCTTAACACCATTTTGTGGATCAAACCAATGATCGACCCAGGATGAAATGCATATAGGATTAAAATATAAAAAATTAAGAGGGGTCAAGGTTTGAACCCGAGACCTCTAAATGATAGCCAAAACCCTTTAACCACTACACCAACTTGATAATTATGCTCTTTTATTAGTTTTTATTTTATTTATTGATCATATCTACTAGTATATACGTACATATATACTTTCTATACCGAAAAGTTGAGGGGGGCCGAGCCCCCCCCCCCACACACACACACTATAGGTGGGTCCGCCCCTGTCAATGATAACACAATATGAAAACATTCATGTCTCCAAGGTATGATAATTCAATAATTTGCTAGATGGAACTATAATAATTCAATTCATTTTCGCCGTACAAATAACCTCGAACACAAATGCCACTATTCATGGTAGATTTATTTTTTTTCATATTCTTCATTGTGAAATCTATAACTATTGACGATGATACCATTATAAGTTGACACTTTTTTTGTCGGTACATAACTCAAATTTTTAATATCTCTATTTGTCACTTTGCCGTCAAGCACTTGCTTCTTAAGCCAACTCGAAAATTGTTCATCTCGGAGTTGCAAAATTTGATCATCTGACATATTATAATTCATTTATCTTTGGAAATATTTGAATTTTCTATACAAAGAAAAATGAAATATATGAATTGTGATAGTTATAACTTAATATAATGTAATATTCGGTAAGTAATCTTAGTTTAGATAAGGCTCCACTTTTAAAGTGTTGATGATGACATAACTTTCCGCAATCAATAAATTAACATAAATTTATATGTTCTCCCAATCGGACGTGCTGGAAACTTAAAAATGGACAAGTCCTCTTTATTGGTCTCCTCTCCACCATCGTATTTCGTGGGACTTGAGTTTGCCTTGTTTGAATTTTAGGTTCAAAGTACAACGATGTGAAATTAGAAACTTCTTCATAAAAGTAAGTTTCATATATTGATCCTTCAATTTTTACCTTATTTTTTTGTCTTTCTCTTTAAGTACAACATGCACCTCTCAAATGGATACATCCATCGGAATTGTACAAGCCTGCTACCTTTGCCTTATAAGCGAGATGAATGACCAAATGCTCCATGATGTCAAAAGATGATGGTTGAAATATCTTTTCTGCTTTGCATAAGGTAATTATAATTGATGATTTCAAATGCATCATATCATCTTTATGTATGTTAGAGGTGCACAATTCTTTAAAGAATATGCCGAATTTAGTGAGTGTCCCCCATATAGGTTTAGGCAAAAAATTTTGAAAGTTGATTGGAATTAGTCTTTGCATAAATACGTGACAATCATGCGTCTTCATCCCGAATATCTTATCCTCTTCAAGATTGATACAACGAGATATGTTAGACGCGTATCCATCCGAAAATCTCAATTATTTTATCCACTAAAAAATGAGCTTACATTGTTCACTAATTAATGCATAAGTAGATTTTGGCTTTATGCACTTCCCATTTTGATGAACCAATTCGAGTTCTGGACATTTGTATATTAGCTTCAAATCCTCTTTGAAGTTTATATTATCTTTGGCTTTCCCTTTGATCTCTATCATAGTGTTGAATATGTTATAAAAAATATTCTTTTCCACATACATAACATCTAAATTATACCGCACTAGGTTTGAGGACCAATATGGCAAATTCCAAAATATACTTCTCTTTTTCCAATTATGATCAATGCCATATTGAGGCGGTCGAATTGTGGTGCCGTCAGCCTAAAAATAGTAGGACCAATCGCATTAACTTGCGATAATGATTCAAGACTACTCATTTTGATTATTGGCAATTTTTTTTCCAGATTTGCCTTACGAAAAGAATTTCTATCACGTCGCATCAGGTGATCGACCGACAAAAACATTCGATGGAAACCAACACACTTTCCTACGGTGTTTTAAGTAAAATTATTGTGTATTTTCCCACGAAGTGGACATGCAAGTTTTCTTTTAGTGCTTCATCCACTTAACATTCCATCTGCAGGGAAGTCGTTAATCGTTCATAATAGTGTCGCTTTCATAACATAGTTCCACTTCTTTGAATTGTCATATGTCAAGACTCCATCCTCCCATAACATTTTTAATTCATCAACAAGAGGTCTGAGATACACATCTATACTCTTGCTCGGCGACTTTGGACTAGGAATCATGCAAGTAAAAAATATGTGTTCCCTAAGCATGCACATACTTGGTGGAAGGCTATAAGGAGTATCAAATACAGGCCAACATGAATATGATGTTGTTGAACTCCCAAATGGATTGAAACCATTAGTGCAAAGACTTAATCGTACATTACAAATCTCTGCAGTAAAATTAGGATAACAATTGTCAAAATATTTCCATACTTCTGCATCAGAAGGGTGTATCATAACTGAGGGATCACTTCGCTCTGCATGCCATCGCATGAATTGTGCAGTATTCTTGGATACAAACAAGTGTTGTAATCTTGGGATGATTGAAAAATATATGAAAATATTGCAACAAGAATATCCCTCTGATTACTATTGGAATTTGACTTTGGTTTGAATCTAGGCTCACTGAAAACATAACAACTTGCTAATTCACTATGCTCCTTGTAATACAACATGCAATGGTTGCAATAAGCATCAATCATCTTGTACTCTAATCAAAGTTCACTCACATTATCTTGCATTTATAATAATTTTTAGTTAGCTTTTCAGAAGCAGACAACATACTCTTGATAATGCAGATCATTCTGTCAAAGCACTTCTCACTCATATTATATTCAGACTTCAAATTCATCAATTGTGAAATAAAAGATAACACACTTTGTTGCTCGCAACCATTTCAAAGAGGTTCGTAGACATTTTTTAAAAGATTATAAAATTTTGAAGCTTAAGAATTAAGAGTTTCTTCTCTTTGTTCATTCTCTGTATAAAATATAGCACCAACTTCTGCATCTCGCACCATATCAATACATGGATTTGTCGAAGTTTCCAAAAATTAGCTTGATTACTTGAACTTTCATCTTTTCAATATTCTTCACCATGCGATGTCCAATTCAAATAATCCACCCAAAAACCCTTTCGATATAAATCAATCTCGATATTATATTTTAGTTTCAATTTCTTATTCTTACAATCCGTCACCAATATATCGCTAGTTTGATTTTTTTTAATAGAAAAAGTAAACAAATAGTGACTATATTTCTGTCGCTAACTCGTCACAAATACCAATTTAATGACAACAAATGTTTTTCGTTGTCACTTCCGTCGCTAAACCGCCGTAAAGCGTTGACAAAAAAAATGAAATTTGATATTTTATTTTGTCGCTGAATCATCGCCAATCTGTCGTATTAGCGAAATTTTAGTGACTGATATTTCTATCGCTAAAGCCCACTATTGTTGTAGTGTTTCTAGTTTCTGATGCGGTGAAGGGGAGGAAAAAGATAGGGAAGAACATTCTTATTTTCTGTGATTTCTATGTGATTTTTGTAATGGAGATGAATTCCATTATCTTTCGAGTATTTGTGATGAACATATGCGGGTAAACTTTCTATTAGTCAAAATATAGTTGTGTTGTAGAACTCGTTCTTACCATTTGAATATATCTTGTTTTTATTTTTATTTTTGCTATCTGATTTTGCTCATGTTTGAATCAATTTATATTTTTTGATTTCCTAGGGCTAATGTTCCGATTTTTGACATTGAAGTTTGATTCTCGTTGCAATATTCATATGAGAAGATGGCCATGTTGTTGGGTATTCCTATGAACCAATAGGGGAGTAGCACCTAAGAGACCATCATCTGATTCATTCTTGGGGGGCAGTGTAGGCTAAGAAGCTGCACTCTATTGGATTTAGAAAGCCGGGGGAAGCTGAGAGGCTATTGCTAGTTGATTCACGATTTCTCGGGTTGGTATTCTGATCTTGATATTTAGGCGAGGTTCTCATTGCGATCAACATATAAGAGGATGGACATATTGTTAGGTACTACTATGAATCAAGAGGGGAATAAAACCTAAGAGTCCATTACCCGATTCACACTTGTGGTAGTGTAGATTGAGAAGTTGCACTCAGGAAGCTGGGGGCCAGCCGAAAGGATCTTGACAAACAATTATTGAGGAAAATATGCAGGGATTATTCGGGCTTTAAGAAGTTTTTGAGATGATTCATTAGAATCAGTATTATGTGTGTTTAGATCCCTAACCTTGACTTTTGAGATCAGCTAGGTTGAGGTGCTAGATATGTGAAAGTAGGACAACCCATTAATAAGTGATTCCTAGCTATTCTTTGTAAATCTCATTGATTCAATGGCAAGAACGAGGTCAAAAGCACATCATATGTTCTAATGTTTATCTCATGTTGTTAATCTAGTGCTTCATCTTCCTGCATCCAATTACTTCTGCTCTTTTTAATCGTGAAAATTAAAAAATATATTAGTTTCAATTTTCAGTTTTCAACATTGTTACTTTGTATTACATTTGACATCGTTATTATTAGTTATTATCTTTTGAACTTTCTAACTGGATTTTCTCGCTTAAACCCAACCTCCAAAATTCACACTTGGACAAAGCTGCCCATGTAAACATGTGACGCACTCTATGAAACTGAAGCTGGTGTGCTTCAACACATCACACACATCATCCAACAAAATCATAATACAATATTTAATAAAGAGGTCCTGATTATTTGTTGATTGTTGGGAGTAAAGTTATATTATGATGATGATTTTAGGGACTAGTAGTATGGCTATAATGAAACTAGTTAGTTAATCCTGTATGGGCTGCTCCTCGTCCTGCATTAAAGAGGATTTTTGGGCTTCCTTCCCTTACGAGGGCACTGTCGTGGTTTGTGGATCAATCACTAACTTATGACATTTCATAACCTAGGCAAGCATGAAGATTAGCACTCAACTAAATTTTCACTAAGTCTAATAAATGTGATGATGAACATAAAAAGACAAACACTAATATGAATGAAGTGATGATGATGATGATGATGATGATGATGATGATGATGATGATGATGATGTAACTTATGCAATAACGTTGAAGCAAAGTACAAATGATGAAAGTGATGCAATGAAAGTAAAGAAAAATATTATATAGTATCAAAAGCATGAATGTATGATGATGATGATGATGATGAATGTAACTTATCCAAGAGTGATGTTGTATATCAATGATTTTGGCAATAGCCACTAATCATCTAATTTTGAATGAATCTTTATTAATTTATCGTGATTAACCAAAATCTACTCATAATTTATATTCTTTTATCATGCCTTATATCAATGTGTTATGATGTTTCATATTTAATTTTTGATTTGTTCACCTATTGAACTTCATATCTCATGATAGTACATCTCTCTTGTAATTCATGTCTATAAGAAACTAATGATGGAGCCGCATGTAGTATATGATGATGGTAATGATGTTGCAGTGCATGGACTTTAAAGTCCTTTTTTGTTATTAGCCTTTATATGTCATCGAGTTGCATTTCCCTATTATGAAAATCAGTTGATAATTGTGTAATGAGTTAGTAAGATGTGAAACTCCCATGTTGTCATATCTCTCATACTTCCACGTATGTGTATTTTTGTGTCCATTTTTGTTCCACTTTGTATTTTTTCTTCTGCATAAGTTGTTCTCTCTTCTTTAACATGTTTATATCATGTAAGTGTGTCCCTGTAGCATCCTTGAGGGCACATTTTGCCCCATGGCAGGGTTTATCTTAGGGGATGCTATAGTTAGGTAACATAGTACAAAGTTAGGACTCTTTTGACGTCCTAATGCATGTAACAGTCTATGTGCAAAGCATCATAAGAACTCACCATGTCATTCATTATAAGATTAAGTAAGATTCTCTTATACTTTGTATGATATTGAGTTCATATATGACTGCATACATGAGTTAGGTTTAAACCCCCTTAGTGGATGTTAACCTCTTAAGTCATGTGGTAGAGTTATTGATAGTGAACTATTTTGATATTAATGGTAATCATATTGCAAGATGTTAGGAAGATTCTAAATTTTTGTGTAATCTTGATTATTCTTAAGTTCTACTGAGATAATACAATGATTGATTTCTGAGGTTATTTTAGATAGTAGGAATTAACTTTATCTTTATGAATGACTAAAAAATTTGAAGATTATATAAGATTTTCAAGTTTCTAGATTATTGATTACGTTAAGTCATGAAAAAGATATTAGATAAATTTTGCTTACATATCGCTATCAATAATTTCAATTGATATTTATTGTCAAAAAATAATGAAATATTTATGAAGGATAATTATTAAGGTCTAGTTTCATTAAATATGATTACCTCAATTAAATATATATGTGAAAAGTTATGATCGAAATATCGATATATTTTTATCTTGTCACAAAAATGGTATAACTTAATTTTTAAAGAGGTATCCAAAATTACTATGAATGTATATTGATGAGTAAATACTCATAGGTTTAATCTTCTAAAGCGGAACTATAACGATAAGAAAGGTATAGAGTAAGAAAATGATGTTGAGGTTATAATTCTAGAGTATCAAATCATAGAATCAATATTGAATGGTGTGATTGTAAAATTTTACAAACTAAATACATTTGACTTTTAAGAATTTCATGTAGAAAGTTTATAAGAGTGTTTTTTAGAGTAACTAGAATTATCCAAGAATCAATGAAAAATAATTGAATTTGATGATTGTGGAAATTTTTAAAGATCAATCACATAATATAAATTACGATAACTTTTTAATTAAAGTTTGAAAGACTATATTTCTAAGATAAATTAGGATTTCAGGAATTCGTGTGATAGAATGACCAATGAATTTCAAATGGGCGACGTGTCAAACCTTATAAACTAATAAAAAAATGAGATTAATTTTGAGTATGTGATGAATTGAGTTCACATAAAATTATATTAAGAAAGAGTTAATTGTGTCACATCACATCACAAATTTTTATGGTCAATTATACTAAAGTTTTTCAATCATTAATGTCAAATTACTGTAAGAGATAGCCAATGCGATCTAAGGAGAGTCATAAAAGTAAAGGATTAAGACAGAATTAATTGCCTTCATTTTTTAATATTGATCGAATCACTCTTTATAGTACTAATTAAGATTGTGTTGACCCATCCAATTAAAGTAACAATATCATCATGTCATATATCTCTAAATGAGATTATCAAGTGCTACGTCGACCTCAACTAATAATTTCTACTCATTCATGATAAATGACATCAAGTGCAAGGAAAATGAGCTATATTCAAACTATTTAACTCAAATTTTAATCTAAGTTTGGATATTTTTTTCTTATCCAAACCCTATAAATTAATCAATAGAACTATTTTTAGAAGATGACTCGAGTATTTATTGTTCAACAAGTAAACTACTTGTGTTTATACATAGAACATGATTTTCTCACCCAAAATATGATGTATGCTATGTATATGAAAGTTTTCTTGAAGTCTAAATTTTACATATTCAATATGCAATAGAATAATTGTGAATTGTTATGATTAGAATGATAATCCATTGTCATGATGCCTTGAGCAACATAATGGTTCATTTGTAAAATGCATTAAGATTCTTATGAATCTAATTGTCACATGTTTGAGGAGCCAATATATGTATGGAAACTTTTATATGAAATTGAAGTATTAGTTGAAGAAGCAACCTTGAGAGAAGAGTAAGAAGATGAGCTCCAAGACTTGGTGGGTGAGCCAGATGAAAGCATCAACAATTTGATGGGAGCAGCTGTGAAAAAAATATTAAACGAAACAACTAGGATTACTAAGGATATAGCAGGGCCAACAACAAGTTCTAAGGACCAGAAAGATTAGATAGATATAATTGTATTGAAAATTTTGTTGTATCCAAAACTTTCTGAATCTGAATGTTTGTAATGAATATGTTTTTGCTCTGAATGATATGTGTATGAGTTTTGTTTTCAGAAATAAAATGAACATGCTTGTGAAGTCTGCATTGCAATTATTCTTTATGAAGTATGTCTCAGAATGTAAAATGTTAAAAACAAATTGCTGAGTATGTTTAATATACATATCCTGAATGTATGCATTGGTTGAGGGGGAGAGATTTCTGAAAAATGTGATATCTTATTGAGGGGGAGCATTTATGGTTAGTTAAATTTTCTGTATAAGCTTTATGTTTATAACTAATCCTAAGTTCACTCATCATAAATTTGTAATCATCAAAAAGGGGGAGATTGTNTGTGTGCAATGGTCGTCCAAAGCATATGAAGTGGTCGACCAATGTGGAAAGCAAAGATCAGAGAGATGGAGTCAAAGACTGAGCGGTCGATCGAAGATATTAAGAGGACGAGTGAAGACAAGGCTGAACATGAGATGTCGCCCGATGAAGAACAGTGGGCGACCGATGGTTTCACACCTACAGTAAAGAGGATGAAGAACGGGCAGTCCAAGGAGAAGTGGACGCCCAGTGAGGAGACTTAGTCGAAGGAGATGTTTTGGCTAAGGGAAGGAGAGGTCATCCGATGGTGAAGAGAGGACGACCAAAGAATTGAGGATGAAGACAATGGACGTCCAAAGGTTTCAGAGAGAAGAGAGTGGAGGACCGGGAGATTGCCAAGGCTAGAGTGGACGTCCGAAGGCTCATGTGTAGAAGTAGCGGACGATCAAAGCTGATGACAAGATGAAGATCGATCAACCGAAGGTGGATTGCGGACGACTGATAGATTTCATATGAAGACAAAGGTCATTCAGAGTACTTGGTGAGAAGACAAGTGGACGTTCAGAAGTTTGTCAGATCTGAGAAGAGTTGAAGATCAGACGACCGCATGATGAGCAGACGACCGATGAAGAAATAGAGGTCGTCTGAAGGCTAAATAGACAAAGCAACGGTTGACCAGATTATCTTACATAATAAGAGTGAGCGTCCAAGGAATATGATGGTTTGTCAAAGGACGTCCGAAGAATGTCAGAAGGAGGTTGTCCGAGGATCTCAGGTGAAATGAGCGGACATCCTAAGCTTGAAAGAGGAATGTTTGGTGGACGTCCGACGATCTCATTGGGAAGTGAGCGGACGGCCAAAGCACTGACTGAAGAGGTAGCGAATGTCCGAGGATCTCAGTGCAGAATGAGTTGACGTCCGAAGTACCCACAAGGAAGAGAAGTGGACGCCCGAAGGATTCAGGGAGAATTAGTAGACGACCACAGATGTGTCAGAAGATATGGCACAAGTCAAGATCGGGTGACCACAGGAGCAGCAGGCTACCGAAGGAGCTCTACAGGCCTTCAACTCCAGAAGTGGACGTCTGGGTGATTGAGGTGCAATCAACAGGCGACCAGAGAAGTTGAAGGAGATGGTGTAAGGTCAAGTCAGGCGACCGTAGGAGCAGCAGACGACCGAAGGAGCTTGACAGGTGTCATCAACTCCAAGAGTGGACGTTCGAGGAAGATTGGGTGCAATTGGCGGACGACCAGAGATGTTGAAGATGGTGATACAAGGTCAAGATCGGTCGGCCAAAGTTTTGACAAATGATCGGAGGAGCTTGACAGTTGGCTTCACTCGAGAGTGAACGATCAAGGTGATTGAGGTGCAATCAGCGGACGACCAAAGATGAGTGGAAGCTGGTACAAGGTCAAGATCGGTCGGCCAAAGGGTTGGCGGACAATCGAAGGAGCTTGACAGATGACTTCACTCGAGAGTGGACGTCCGAGGTGATTGGGGTACCATCAGCGAACGACCAAAGATGAGTGGAAGCTGGAACATGTCAAGATCGATCAACCGAAGATGAAGCGCGGACGATCGAAGGATCTTGACCGCATTCTTCAACTGGAGAGTGGATGTTCGAGGAGGTTGATATGCAATCAGCGGGCGACCAGAGATCAATTGAAGAAGGGAACTCAAGTCAAGATCGGGCGGCCAAAGGATTGGCGGACGATTGAAGGAGCTTGGTTGAGGAACTAAGGCTTTAGACTTTGAACTGCGGTCGTCCGAGGGTGAGCGGTGGACGACCGAGACACCAGGACTGCAGTTCAAGTGGAGACTTCACCAGAGCAGCGGTTGACCGAGGCAGGAGCAGTGGGCGACCGAGGGTTAGGTGAAGTGTGATGTACTTGCATTAACGGCTAATTTTCTGAGTGACAAATTAGGTCATTTTTGCAGAGTATATATTATAATTCTAAGAGTCTTGGGAAGTAACTTTGGCAAATTAGCTAGTGAGAGCTTGAGCGGAAAAAGCCTTGGTTCCCCTTCTGCGATTTGAGTGAAGAATCCAGGATAAAAGGGAGTGAGAGTTCGTGAGCAAACTTATTAAGAGGTTGTCTCCTTGCCCTCTAGGAAATAAAGGAGTTGTAAGGGAGCCTTCTCCCTTGAAGAAGGAGTTCAGTGATCT
>LTAE01009133.1:4725-19167 GCA_001647135.1 Pontederia paniculata
ATTATTATTATTATTATTATTATTATTATTATTATTATTATTATTATTATTATTATTATTATTATTATTATTATTATTATTATTATTATTATTGATGCATATAAAATATAATATGTTAAGTATTAAATTAGAGCGCTTCATTATTAAACATGATTAGGTGTTAAAAAATCTTAAAGGATGATAAATTTTATTTGAATTATTATGACATTAGAATGTGGGCAAATACACATGAGATGAACCTTTATTAAACGTATTCTATAAGTGATTGATTATATTTTAGATGAAAGATGAATAGAATGATATATAATTGGACTCATGACAAATTGATCTTGTACATAACTATGTATAATATTAATTTAAGCAATATGATCTTATGTTAATTATTCCTAATTACTGACGTCTGTATCTATTCATGTTATAAGTAAACAAATGAATAAGTAAGGAGGTCTCGAGTTCGAGTCCCTCTGTACGTAAATTATTCCTGCCGGAAGACTCACCCACCGCAGTCAGGTGTGCGATCCGGGGCGAATACTAAATTAGTCGAGCTCGATGGTGGATCGAGATTTCAATCCGTAATCAATGTATATAATTATTAGCACCGCATGAGTTGGATAATCGACGCACTTCTCGAATAATGAGAATCGAAAAAAAACTAATAGCACGAAAATCAAGCCTTTATTAATTTGATTGGAGGAACACAGGGACACCACAAAAAGTGTTGCAACACGTACACACACCTCGATCGTTTACGCCACTAATGAGTCTCCTTGCAAAGATCTATGCGCAGTGCACCCCCACTAATTAATATCCTTGCAAAGATCTATGCACACAGCTAGGCTTTGATTGGAGAACTCTTATTAATTAATTCTTCGTTAAACTTGGAAGTGGGACAGCAACAGCTCTCGCCTTCCAGTCTCGAAGTAGTGCAGATCTCCTTTGCCACGGAGGAATTCCATGATTGCGGCATCATGGTCTGGGTAGTGCCAGACGAAGACGTCGAACTCCGCTAGGATACCCCAGTCAGTGCGCGTGATGGTGTTCACAGCCGCCCCACGCGCCAGCCGGAAGTACCCCGTACCGCCTACGATGTTCCGGTCTGAGAGGCCGGAGGCCATGAACAGGCCGAGCAGCGTGAGCGTGCTGCCCTTGTACCTGCTGCCCTCGGTGAACACAAAGTTGATGGAGGTCCAACCCCTGGACTGGTCCAGCGACGCCCGCGAGCCGAGGCCCTGCGCCCGACCGATGATCCTGGACGAAGGGTCGGCACCCACGCGCAGGACGTTGTCGAACACGTTGATGTTGCCGAAGGAGGAGTTGGATTTGTTGAGGCTGGCGACGGTGTAGGTCGTCCTGTTGTCGCCCACCCTCGTCTCGTGGAAGAAGAAGTGGAGGTGGGTGAACGTCTCCCTGAGAGGAGGAGTAGCTGCCAGCTGATCATGATGTGCAGCGCCTGCGGTTGGCAACACGACCACGAAGGAAAGGAAGCACCAGATCAGGATTAATGGGAGGGAGGAATCCATGGCTGCAGTACTTCACTGCATGCAGCCTACTACTGATAGCTACTGGGTGTGTAAGGTTTTGCCGTGAGAAGCTCGAACTAATCGGATGTTTCTATTTATACACATGCCCAAGGAAGTAGTCAAGTTGCAAATTAAAAATATATATGTAACATATTGCCATGCCGTCCCACTATATGTGTGTCTATAAAATATAAGTATATGCACAATATACACTATATTTTATTTTTGGATTAAAGTCAAAACATATTGCCGCCATTATATATTTAAGGAAGGAATAGAGAAGAATATAACCTCCATGATGTGATGTGATATTATATAAAGGCTATGCGACTTAGCGACCTGATTTGAGAAGAATGGTTTGTTTGCACGGTTACTTTTTCTTAGAGCCGTGCTTCGATCCCTCTTGTTACATAGACTTTAGAAAATTAGTAATTATTGAAGGAGATCATATTACGGCACAGAACTCGTAAACTAAGTGAAGAAATGTTAAATTGGGGAAAAAAGAGTATGTTGTTTGGGGGAAAAAACAGACTATGTACGTGTAGCACGAGGTGAATCACACAGAATAAATATTATACTCGCATATAAATTTTATTTTTAAAATTTTAGTATATATATTAGCCGTTGAATTTCATCTCAAGGTTTAAAAATTGAATTACTATTTTTATTTATTATTACTTTATTCAACTAGATCTAAAAATGAAAATATTTTATGCTAAACCAAAAAAAACAGAATCCGACCATTTTCCCATGTATAAAAAATTTAATCAAATTAATAAACATTATGATCGAAATAATCCAACAAAATTTGGTCGTGCAATTTGTGTGTTAATATTGTGCCGTTGTGCAACACAGATTCACTACACTCCTTTTCCTCTATTCAATTTAATTTTCATCAACCAAGCCTTTTTTTCAATGTTACTAAAACTAAATCGGACCGGCCGGATCAACCACGAACCGTCACTTGATCTGGTCTAGTTACCAGTGAAAAAAACAAATGGTTTTGGAACGGATAAAACCGTTCAACCAGGTAAAACACCGAAATACCGGTTCAATTTTGAATTTGACAAATGACCAAACCAAATTGAAAATTTATTATAAAAATGAAAGAAAATATTCCATAAAAGGAAAATTGTTGACAATAATTAGCAAAAACAAAATTGGAAATAAGCATAAATGTGGTAGGAGAAAAAATAAGGAGAATAAATGAAAATTTAAAAAATGGGGACATGGTAATAAATGAAAGTTAAATAAAATAATAGGAAAGTCAACAATGATTTGAATAAAAGTAATTAATAATAATAATAATAATAATAATAATAATAATAATAATAATAATAATAATAATAATAATATCAACCATCATGACTTTTAAATAAGCATTATATTTTTANTAATAATAATAATAATAATAATAATAATAATAATAATAATAATAATAATAATAATAATATCAACCATCATGACTTTTAAATAAGCATTATATTTTTAAGTCTCCATCATCTATACATATCAATCATCTACGAGATCTAATATAAGAAAGGTAATTTTTTTTAAGCTATGAAGCTCAATATATGAGGCATCAAAATCACATAAATATGAAAATTCTCAATAGAATGAATCATAGCATATATTAGGCAATATGATGAGGAATCAACACATTATTGACCAGGAATATTATCTTGATACTAAGGCCAAAAAAATGAGGAAATAATTGGAGGTCAATCATAATATTAGGGGTGAGCATAACCGGGTTCGGGCCGGGAATGAAGTCGTCCCGGTACCTACCCGATTTTAGTCGGGAAAGAGACAACTTGTCCCATTCCCGACTCGGTTGAAATCAGGGTCGGGTCCGTAACATCCCGATTTGGTTCGAGAACTAGATCGGGAAATTTCAATTTAGAATTCTTTTTAAAGTTGTAGAGACTCAAAGATTTATGAATTATACAAAGAAATGTACACTCGTGTAAAAAATATTTAATATATAATTCATACTTAATAGAAAAAAAATAAAAGTTAACATCAACAAGTCAAATCATTTTATGAAAGACCTTTTTAAAAAAATGCATGCGAGACCTTGCGCAAAAAAATATAACCGATAATATTGTACCATTACCAAGTATTATCAAATAAAATATAAATCTCATCTTGTAATGTAATATAAAATCTACACAAAAGATGACAAAAAAAAATAATTAATAAAGGAGACAAAGAAACTACTTACAAAATCTAAAGACAAGACCAAATAAGTAGAGAAGATGGAGTAGTCTATTGTTGCAATGGACAGAGTTATGTACGATTGCGTCGCTGATAGAATTCCCAATACAATAGCACCAAAACTTTAGGATTATATTTTTAGGAGAAGATTGCAGTTGAATATAAATATATATATATATATATATAATATATATGAATGAGCCTTATAAACTAAAAAATAAGAATAACAATATATATTAAAATAAATAATTAAATATTAATATCGGGTTGGAACTAATCGAGAAATTTGTATAGTAACCCAATTTTAACTTGAATCATGTCGGGTATTTTATGCCTTGACCCGATACGGACCCGAATAGTAATCGGGTCGGGAAAAAATCTCGATGGTCGGTTCGGGTCGGGACAACCGGGTCGTCCCGGCCCGTGCTCACCCCTACATAATATTATCTCTATGCAGAGAGTCCAAGAATAACCCAAAGTCAACAATAATCATCTTTACTTTTCATAAAGACAATATGATGATAGTTAAATTAAATGCCAATATCAATGCTAATCACTTAACTATACAATATATCTCTTCTATTTAATTTTTAATACTTTCTGTGTTCAATACTTGGTAAACATACTTTGCTTTATAAGACCTCTTTCCTTCAATATAATTTGTTTCTTTCAACGTAGTGTTTTCTTTCAATACAATGCTTTAGTTCAATGTTATGGTTTCGATGCTATCATTTGATTTCAATGTGTTAGTTTGTCACTTATCTTATTAGTGACTTTGAGGTGATTTCACATTGACTTTGATAAAGAGAACTTATAAGGTTCGAGGACGTTCACCAATGCAATGGGTTAATAATGGTGCACAAACCATGACATGTGCCCACAAAGGGGAGGATGGTCGAGAATCCTCTTCGATTCGCATTGTACAATAAGAATTAAGTAGCTTCGTTGTAGTTATGCTACTAGCCCCTAACAATGATATCAATAATATGGAATTGACTCCCAACAATGTGTTACATAGTGATCTCAACTTTTATTAACTTACGTGTTTAAAACCATTTTCTTTAACCAATATTAATCTTTAACACGTCAAAGGACTTTAAGAACAATTTTGCCATCCAATATGTTTACAAGGAAAAACTTGAATCATAAGATCTTTACCATAATCAAGTAGTATAATAGTCATAATGACCCATAATATATCATTGAAATATATTCGGGCCAACAATCAGAAGAAAATAAGGAAAGAGGTTGGCCACTCTAGCGTGGGTCGTGTTGGGCTCAAATGTCGGTCATGTTTAATGACTTTCTATTACTCCTTTTAAATCATGGATTGTGTTGGGTTCGAATGCGAACTATGTTCTATCATCAATAAAAAAAATATGGTCATGTCACAAGTGAGATCGTTCTTGGCAATTATAGGTCATGTTCTAGTGGAGCAGGTCATGTCGAGTTAAGACACATAACATGTTCTATGATAAACCAATCAATAGATCCAGATCGCATCCTAGGTGACGGGGACCATGATCTGACATCTGATCATATATGAAATCATGGGACACATGCCGTGTCTTAGGTGTCGCAGATCATGTTTTGGACATTACAAGCCATTTCCTATCATTAGATAAAAAAATCAATGGAACATGAGCTCAGATGATGCGAACCGAGTTTTGGACAATGTACCAAAACTATGATCTAGATGATATGGATCATGTGTCTTTATGACACGGGTAATGTCAACCTTGATTCTATGATCAACGATTGCCGACACAAACCATGTTCGCTCCAACATGGGCACATTAACGCCTTTGTTGAGAAAACCTCGATTTTTGTGTAGTAAAATACATGGAAATTATTCCAAACTATGATAAAATCTAGGAATCTAAGTTGGTATTCGATATGATGAGTGACAAATTATATCATTATTAGATCAAAACAAGATCCTAGCATGAGTTCAGAAAAACTATATCTATAAGAGATATACTTGAAAACATACCTTTATTGTCGATCTATTACTAGTGTTGTGTCCCTAACATTCCTCATCTTCATCTCCAAATAATCTTCTCTTCATCTTGTATTGTGGCTGATTTTTGCTGCCCTATTGTTAATGTTATTTGAATCGAGAGAGAGAGAAACAGAGAGACGCTTGAAAGAAGAAAAATAATGACCACATGCTCCAAAATCAAATTTCAGATTAAATCAAAACGGAATTGAATTTGAACTCCAAAGTCAATTATAATTAAGACTATATTCATAACTACAAACAACTCATGTCAATTGGTGCACGATATATCACTTTTTTCTCTTCAACTGGGACTAGGCATTACAATATATTTAAGCTTTCAACCTTAAGGAAATGGTCACATGCTTCATTCTTTTTTTATCTTATTGTCAACTTTTTTTTATAGGTTTTTACCCTTTTTACATGTATCTACTTATGCTTTTACAATTTATTAAAATATGTAAGCAAAATGTATATATTAAAATGCACTTGAAAGAAGTAAAAGAAAACTTTAAAAAACATGCCATTTAAGTACATTTTTGGTACATTTTCTTTATTTTAGTGTAATGATAATAAATGGTAAAATTAATTTAATAAATAAAATAAATGTGTTTGGATAAATGGTGATTTAAAGATATACATAATTATTTTATTTGTATAATAAATAAATGAAAAAAAAAGTTAAAGTTTAAGGTAGTAAATAAAATAAATTCTTATAATCAATGAGCATATCGATAGTCCATACAATGTTTTTTTTCAAATTATTTGAGTAGCTTATATCCGTCATTGAGTAGTCCATGTCCTCCCTTGATGGCTTCTTCTTGGTTCAATCTGTTTTTATAAGAGTTATGATAGTGACATGAGCTCATGATAATTGTTGGATTATCTACATTGTTTTCCTTGTGAGATTCAACATTTTGAAAATCCAATTATGCAACTTGATTTTCTAATGCATAAATTTTTGAATCCATGATTTCCAATTTAAATTGCACATCTCATAGTTGCAAAGCATGAGATGATACTTCACTTTACATTGACTTCTCAGTTGTGTCAATTGTGCCTCCAAGTTGGTGATGAGTTTCATGAGGAGCTTCCTTCAACATTTTTGGTGAAGCGATAAATCATCTTTTCGAGATTGATTTTGACTTATTTTTGTTGTGTTTTTTCAGATATAAAATTTGTTTCTCCATGTTTGAAAAATCTTATTGAATGGAAAGTTTTGTCAACAACACTCACATCATAAGTGTGAGTATGGCTAGTGGGTCCATCGGTAGATCTTCTTGTTGAGATGTCTTGATTTTGTGTTGTCTTGGTTTTAACTCCATCCTGCTTAATAAACTCTCTTTTGTCCTTTATCTTTGGCTTTGATTGTAGATTGTATTTTCTTTGTTTCCTTTTGTCATTGAGGATGAGATGACATGGGTGTTGGTGAACATGTTGTGTAACAAAGCTTTGAAAAACTTTCATAGTACCAAAAGAAAAGTGAAAATGGAAGAAAACAAATATTTCAACTAGCTAATGAAACTAGATCAGAAAGTTGACATAATTAATCTCCTACAATGGCATAAAATACTTAATGCATGCTAAGAGTACATATGATATTGTTAGCAAATCCACTAATTGTATTAAGTAATAAGCAACTCTTTCAAGCCCACAATAATTAATATTAATTTTGCCTATCTATCCAACAAACTAGTAGGAGATAACATGAGTTTTAATAAAAAAATACCTTTAAAAGATTAAAAGAAAATAAAATATTTGGTGATAATAAACTATAGATTAGTATGAGATAAAAAAAGGGTACATCTTCTTTTACCGCAAGTTTAATTTAATAGTTTTATTTCAAACTTCGAGATAGATTAGGATTTACCTAAGATATGATTTCCTTTGCAAGATGAATCAACTACCTTAACCGTAGAGATACATGATCGCTCCTCTCTTAGATGATTATCTTATCTATTAAAAGTCAAGATCCATGAATTTTACCTCATAAGCTAACAATTATTCCTCTCAATGATAACTAATAGACCACACATCAAAAGTATTTTTTTATAGGATGCTACTCGAATATGACATACAATGTTTCAACTAACAATTAAAAATCAATCTCAAAGATTGTTTAAAGTTCAATCATCAACAGAATGCTAGTATTTCTCTCCAAGTTGCTAGTAAAATAAATATCTCAATCATCAACAGAAAAATATTAAACACAACATAAAAATTCATAGGAGGATTGAATGAGAACTTAATCTAATAAAGCCAAGAGTTCAATGGGTTTCACTTACTATGAATTATTCCATAAAAAAGATCAAAAAATTACAATAGGAGTTCATCTTCGTTTAAATAGAGACAAAAGAAAATAAATATGGACTAAGAACACCTTGATGATGATTTTGTGTAAAAAATATCCTTTCAAAATTTCTTCAAATGATGATGTTTTTTCCAAGTTTGTAATGTATGATCCAGAGTTGTTGCATGATAAAATAATCAACTATTAAGGTCCTATTTATAGGTTTGAAGGTTTGCCCAAGTCATAATAGGAGTCCTTGAAATTTTGGGGTTGTTTTCACTTAATTTGAGGTTTCAATCCAAAATTATCTTATCTCAAAGTTCTACTTCAACACAATATAATATTTGATAAGATTGAGTACAAATCAACTTTTTTTTTATGATTCTTCTTTTCCTGACTCGTGATAGGAATGTTACAGTTTTGACAGTGGCTAAAAAAATAATCTTTAAGTTGTCATTGCCCATTAAAGTAATTTTGATGACAGTGATAAAAAAATTGTTATCTGTGTGTCACGAGGCATGAAATGGTTTGTTATAGCTGTGAAATTCAAGTCATAAACATGGTGGCCTCAACAATGATGTATGGACCGTGATCTAGGAAAAAATATTTTGGTTCATCACGACCGTGACACATGACAAACTCTTATGTGTGAAATTAGAAGATTGTAATTGTGATTCTCACCTTATTTTAACTTTGAATTGAGTACAATTTTGTTTCAATGCCCCATGCCTCCTCGATAATAAAAATCAACAACTTGAATAGTTTAATGATTTAGAATAAATAAAATAAAATAACCTAATAATGTTTGCATGCTATGTAGAAACTAATGAAAAATAAACTAAAAATTAAATAAAATATATGTATAATTATGCATGCATCATATGAGTGGATACCTGGATGTTGCGCCCACTTTGTGTTGTAGCACTCTGTCATGAACTTGTGCCATAAGTTGGTGAACATAGGAACTTACGTAAAATGTTCCTTGGTGAAGATGAGTTCATCTCTAGCCAAAATTGATGCATGTTGCCCTCGCCTATTCGAACATGTTCTTTATCGTAGGGTTTGACTTTATCCCCTTCTTGATCTACTTTATCATGTCGGCTTGAGAAGAGTTCATGGCCTCCAATTCAACTCTTCGGTTGAGGGAGTCAGCAGCAACATTAGTCTTGTATCATAAAATATAGTCAAACTCCGGTATAATCGTATGTCACCTTATTTAGTTTGGTAGGAGTTTATTTTGCATTTCGAAGTAACTAATTTGACATTGTTACTATTGATCTCCTTAGGTAGTGGATCATCATGATCAACTCCTTCTCCTACACGACATAACATTGTTCCATGTCATTGAGTTTGTAGCTTTTGAATGCCACATAATGCCCCTCCTGCATGAAAATGCTATAAATGAGAAAATTGGAGGCATTTCTCTAGACCTCATAAGCTTTGATGTGGTCTGACAAGGCAAGCACCAATTCTTCCAGCTTGGCTCTCTTGAAAGTGTCAAACACTTCTTTGTAGCTAAGCATTCCCTCCCACTTATGCATCTTCTAGAGGATGTTCATCAATGGATAATCACATAGGGAGCACCCTTTAATGAATAATTGATAGTAGTTCTTCAAGACAAGGAAATGGCCCATTTGAGGATGACTCAAATCTTCTCTCTGTCCATCTTGAACTTGTATCTTCTGATGACATGGCTTACAAAGTGCACTTCCGCCTGTGCAAAGGCACACTTCTCGCACTTGATATAATGCTTGTTCTACTACAACGTACACTTCGAACACTTGCTTAATTTTCTACTCCAAAGAGTGGATGTAGATCATAATATCATTGAATCACACAACTATAAATCTATCAAGGAAAAGTTGAAATATCGTGTTCATGAGGCTGCAAAATGTCGCAAGAGAGTTGGTAATCCAAAAGGCATCACTAAGAACTCGAGGAACCATAGCGAATGAAAATGCGTTATCTTTTACACATCTTCGTTTGCAATATGACCTTGATAGTATCCCAAATGAAAATACAACTTTGTAAACCATCTTGTGTCGTCAAGTTGGTCGAACAAGTTCATCACAAGAGGGATGGGATACTTATTTTTCACCGTCAGATTTTTTAGCGCCATGTAATTAATGCACATACGAAGGGATATATTCATCGTGATTCTTTTGGAATTGCACTAGGGAACCATATCGAGATTTTGAGGGCTGAACATATCTTGCATCAAGAAGTTCGATAAGTTACTTATGAGATCTATGGGTTTTGACGGGGCTAGCCAATAAGGAACTCTAGAAGGCGATTTTGATCTTGTGATCAAGTCGATGACATTGGTACACTTCGTGCTTTGGAAGCAACTACTTGGTCAACTTCGGGGGTATGATGCTCACAAAGTCCTCGACGACCTTGAAAACTTTAGGTAAATTTAAATAGGAAGGACCTAAATCATCCAAAGTAGCAGTCGCCAAGAAGGTGTGTTGTTACTTGCGCAACCCTTTCAACACTTGCATGGCAGAGACGATCTTGTGCTTGTAGTCCGCAATCGAATCTTACATGGATTTGTAGAGACCCTTCAGACAGAAGATGATCAAGGAGTTGGTCAGCAAGATGACACACATCGTGATGTGTTGAAGGAAGGAGATGTTCATCACCATGTCATAGCCATCCACGAGAGCCATAGTGAGATCGAAACTCCCTAACCACTTTTTGATGCAGACTTCACTCTAGAGAGATCCCCATGGTTGAGATGAACTTTGGGTTCACCATTTTTTAAGGGGAGTAAAGTCTTCTTGAATGCCATTTTTAGAATCTTGGTGGCCACTTTCGACATGAATAACTTTGATGTTCCCATGTCAATGAGGGCGTGGAAGACTTCATTGTTCAGCTCAATGCTTGTGTACAATCATGCAGACGATGATTGCTCCTTGAGACATCTATGAAACTTAGGACATGCATTGAGCTCATGCAAACCTCATTGCTTCTTTATCATCAAAAAAATACATGCCATTGATTTTTGTCTTGTGTAGATAGGCATTTGTCTAATGAGGACCTTGCAAATGTTGCAATGCTTTGACGACCTCCCTTCATGCTTGAACTTATTAGACTTCTTATTGTAGTGTCCCTTACCCTTGTCACCAAACAGAGGATTTGGCATCCCTTCACTTGGTGGTTTCGAATTCTCTTCCCCACCATTGCCCTTGTTAGAGGATTTTGGTGGCATGGAGATTGGCTTTGAGTACTCCATGAGTGACTTAGTAGTAGAAACAAATAAGCGAAGTAGCATCCCTTCATCCACTCTAGGATTTTGAAGGCAAAACTTTATAAGCTCTTTCCCATACTCCCACAATATGCCTTTCTAGCTGACGTTGAACATGGAAATCTTGACATCCAATCGTGAATTAGTGGGCAGAACAAAGCTTAGAGTCCGTGGTTGATTTCTTCCCATGTATCTATGGGTTCTACCATTCCACGGTCGACTCTTCACTAAGGTAACACCAACACACATTGGCTGAATCTTGAAGGTAAAAATATGCAATCTCCAACATCCTCGCACCCTCCGGTACCTTTGGACGTTCCACGAGAAGTTACCGATTCCCCTCTGTGACCTCTCACCTTTATATGACTTTGTCTTTGAAACTTCGATCCTAGGCTCACGAGAGACACCTTCACTACCACGGTCATAGGCGGATTTAGGGGTTTCCATGGGGTGCAATGGGTGCACTTACACCCATTGGATTTTTGGATACTATTATCTCATGGTAGTTACGCATATGTTAATGCTCTAGATCAATGGTTGGTGTGGGAGATTGCTTCGCTCAAGGCCATGGTCAATTCCAACCGGTGTTGTTTCTTTTTGTTAATGTTAATGTCAATGTTAATGATATCAACTACTTATTTTCCTTCTTCTCTTAGCTTCTATCAATATTTTTAATTTTATCATTTTATGCATCTTCTTATCCAAAAAAAATATTGATATAACAAAAAATTCAAATAAATTAATTTATTTTTTTCAGTTTAACTATTTTTTATGACATATCAACTTTAATTAAATATTTTTTGTTTTAATACAATTTCCTCATATTTTCTTCATTATAAGTACATAATAAAAGTTATTTTCAAATAAATTATTATTAATTTGAACATAGTCAATAATCATATATATTATATTTAATAATATTACTTATGTTATTTAGTTATAATGGATTAATTATTGATATAATTACTTATTGACCTAATTGTTTTATCAAATAAATTGATGTATTGAAAATCAATTATAAATTGTACTATTATCATTTTTCTATTTTTTCATATTTTTTATTTTAAGTATGTTAGGCAATAAAATTATTTTTCAAATAAAATATTATTAATTTTAGCATTAATCATATATATTAAATGTATCTTTTTATTGTGTCTAGAAATAATGTTGTAGCATAGGAAATAATTGTCGATCATTTTTTGCTATTTTTAGTCATTGTTATTTTTCAACATCGAACCATTCTCGAGCATAGTCAAGGATTTCCTAATTACTACTAAAAGACACTAGAGAAGAGAAAATAATAATAATAATAATAAAATAATAATAATAATAATAATAATAATAATAATAATAATAATAATAATAATAATAATAATAATAATAAAATAATATTATTTGGGCTTCACATATTTAGGGACACACTACAATGTGCACCCACTAATAATAATTCTTAGCTCCGCCATTGACCACGGTCATCACTTGGCCGCCACTTCATCTCACGGAAAGTGTCGAGATCTTGCCCAATGTTGTCCCGTATTGCATGAGCCCCTATTTTCGAAGCCTTAAGATCCATCAGTGTCTCTTCTATCAATCCAAGTTTCACATAAAGACGAGTAATCTTGCCCCTAACGGTCGCGATGACCACCGCCGTGGATTACACTCACTCATGCACTACGAGTTGGTCTTGCATTCCGCCCACATCCAATTGGAACTAGCCAAGGTAAGCTTCAAAAGGATGACAACGCCCTTTTTCTTTTAAAGCCCTTCTTTTCATCTTAGCAGTTTATTGATCCTCGAATTTGACACCATTTTGTACCTAGACAATGAATCGATTCTCATGGCTGCCCGTTGAAAACTTCCAACAAAGTTGCTCTGGTACATTCTTAGAACCAACTTCTTTTTACTTGCAAGGTCTTGTGCGACGTCTATACATAACTATCATCTAGGCAACTCTTTCATGTTGTGTTTGCATTGGAATGTGTCATTTTAGTGCAGCCTACCCAATGACTGCTTTTGAAGGTGTTTTGATGTATCTGTGCGAGGTACTGATCTCGCGTGCGAGGCACTTGAGAATGTGACCCACTAAATTGCTTATGAAATCCCGGATCATGCACATAATTTTTATCTAAATGCTAGCTTTTGTATTAAATTCAAATAATATGAGATAGTGTAGTTGCTATGTACCATCATTTTGGGGTTGAAATTAAAATGTGTGGTGTGAAGGTTCATCACAAAATGTGTAGTTCAACTTCATATATTTGCCACAATGTCACTAGAAAACTATATAAAATAATTAAGAAAATGATCATAAAAGTGATTTGAAAGAAAAAGTATATTAAAAATAAGATAATTTAGGTACGCCTTAAGCGGCCCGGGACATGAGTACGTTAAATTTTATACATTGAATATGTATCTCACACTACTACATAGTAAAGAGGGGTTTTATACGTACGTCTATTGCACGTCTTTTTTCTGTCAAGCCATGGTATAGTTTCACTTCATCTACCAAATTCTAATATCAATTAGTTACATCTTCTCAACTTTTTTTTACAATTTTACTTAACCCCAGATGCATAACAGTGTAAACTTTCTAGTGAGTCTTTTTATTCATGCATTTATATAGTTTACCCTTGTTTAGATTTATTTTTTTAATTTAAAAAATAAAACGAGTCATGAAAAAAGAAGAGACAAGGATGGGTGCCATTAATTTTTTTATTTCATTTCAATTATATATTAGATTAAAGACGGGTAAAAAGGTAATGCAATGATGTTAGGCATTTGGAATTAAGTGAAGTATTTAAAAAAATATGGAAATATATGCGACTAATGTTAAAGTTTAATTAGTAAATTGACATGACATAATTGAGATTAACTATCTCTTACTGAACGATAGAGAGAGGAACTCAGGGTTTGAGTGGGAATGGATTGGGGACTCGCAGCACACGCTCATGTCCATGAATCGGCCGCTGCCGCGTAGCACTCCGCCCCCAATACCGCGGTCGTGAATGGCGCTCTCAGGTGCGATCGAGCGACGGCTGTCTGGTGCGCTCATATCCTCATTTGGACGACACCATATCAACGCGCGATCCGCGCGTTATATGCCACGATGTCGCTCGTGTCTCAATCGACCGGGAGCGCAATCGTCGTCGTCCCACGCGACTCCTCATTC
>LTAE01009134.1:0-19165 GCA_001647135.1 Pontederia paniculata
TTATGATGACACACACCAAGAAATTAAGTCCTACTTAAATGGCAAAAAAATTTCCATCACTGAGTCTAAACTAAATGAATTTCTAGACACTCTCGATTTCCCCATATCAACATTGCTTCAATGCATTGGCCACACAACGCCTACACACAAAGTCAAGCTGCACTAGCTGTGAGTGGAGGACAAGTCAACACTTTCGTTCAAGCATCTTTCCATAAGTATCTCTCTCCTGTCATGAAAGTTGTCCATCATATAATCACTCATGTAGTCCTTCTTAGAGCTGGTCACTACAAAGGAGTAGATCTCCTTGATCTTGCTGTCCTCGCACACCTTGTAGACCCTGCAGCCCCTAGGATTTCACTAGGAAATTTGATCATGTATCAAATTATTAAGACCAAGGAGAAAGTTCATTCTAAGTGGACCAAGGGAGCTCGCCTATATTTTGGCAACCTTATCACTTTCATGGTTCAGGAAGTTCTTAGGTCTAAGTTTGATGCCAATGAAGATGTCCTCCTTCCCACCAAAAATGATAAAATCATTTTCACTACCCTGACCAGGAAGGGACTCACCAAAGACACTCCCCAACCCACTGAGTTTCCCACTACTTCTGAGTTCCAGGATTCTATGTGTCAGTCCTCTGAACTTCCAAGAGATCCTTCCACATCTGCAACTCCTCCCCTGCAACACACTGAGTTACTTAGGAATCCTTCCACTGTAACTAGCACTTCCTCATTCTCAGCAGCATGGCCTCCTAGTAGAGCATATTGGACCACTCTATGCACCAAAGTGGACACCATGTCAACCCTCCTCAGCACAATGTCCACTCAACTGACTCAAGCTTTGGATCTATTGAAGAAAGTTGAAGAGGAGCAGTTTGAGACTCGTGAGATCGACAAATTCCTTGACTATTTTCATAATCAGGCTTGTGAACATTGGGAAACCATGGATAGGTTCATGAGAGCAACTGGCTATGATCCTGATGCACGTCCTCCTTTTGATAATTACAAAGAGGGAGAGAACAATCAGAGGAGTGAACCTGCACCCGAGCCCACTACAAAAGAACCATCACTAGCAGAAGAAAGGCTTGAGATAGGTGAAGAAGGGGCTCGAGAAGAGGAAAACAGTGAAACTCCTGAAGAGGAAGCTCAGGCTGAGGATCAAGGAGAAGAAGAAAATGAACCTGCTGTCATAGAACAATGGGAAGCTGCTGATCAAAACATTGATTTTCAAAGTGCAAGAGCTGATCAAGAGAGTTTCTGCAAAAGAGGAAGAAGTTGGCCAGACAAACATTGAAGTACTAGCTGAACAAGCAGTCATTGAAATGCAAAGTGGCCAGACTACTATTGAAGCAGCAACTGTAAGAGATAGGATAGAGGATGAGTTTCAAGACCTGTTCGCTGAGCAAGATGAAAGTATTAACATACTGATGGAGCAAGTTGTACGCAAGATACTTGAAGAAACAACTAAGATTACTAAGGACATAACTGCGGTGTCAACAAGTTCTTCTCCTGAAAAGAAGTTTGGAAAAAGCTTCAAACGAAAGAAGAAGGATAAGGACCAGGACCAGGAAAATTATGATAGATAGTTGTATTGTAAACTTAATTTTTGTTGTAGTCAAAACATCTTAAGCCTGAATGACTTAAATGTATATCATTTGCTATATCTGAAAACACTTTGAGCCTAAAGGATTGTAATGAATGATATTGTTCTTTGTATGGCATTCTGTTTTGTTTTCAGAAATGAAATGAACATGTTTTGGAATTCTATTTTTCAAAGATATTTTTTATGAAGTATGTTTCCAAATGAAAAGTGCTAAATAAAATGTAGAGTATCTATGAATTACATACCTTGAATATATGCATGACATAAGGGGGAGAATTATCTGAAAATATGAGATATGTGATTAAGGGGGAGCGTTTCTGGTTAGTTGAATTTTTGTATGATTTTTCTGATTATAACTAACCCTAAGTTCACTCCTCATAAATTTATAATCATCAAAAAGGGGGAGATTGTTGAATCTAGGATCCCGAGATTGTTTTGATGATCACAAATTTGTAAGCGAACTTAGTTTGTACTAATGAGATTTTGAATTGATCTATGATAGATAGGATTTTTATGTTTCATAAATGATAGGTCTACCGAGGTTGAGGAATTGACGACCTATGCACGGTGAAGACATAAAAGAAAAATCCTAAGTGTGCAGTGGTCGTCCAAAGGATGTGAAGTGGTTGACCGATGTGAAGAACAAAGGTTGAAAAAATAGAACCAAGTACTGAGCGGTCGACCAAAGATGTATGGCGGACGACCGAAGACAAGGTTGAACAAGGAAAGGTCGCCCGATGAAGAGAGTGGACGACCGAAGGTTCTAAGTCAATAATACAGAGGTTGAAGAACGGGCGATCCAAGGAGAAGTGGACGCCCTATGATGAAGATTAGCCGATGATGATATGGCTAAGAAAGAAACAGACGTCCGAAGCTGAATAATGGAAGACCGTAGAGCTAAAGATGAAGACATAGGTCGTCCAAGAGTTTTAGAGTGAAGATAGTGGAAGACCGGAAGATTGTCAATGTTAGGAAAGGACATCTATAGGCTCATGAGTTAAAGCTACGGGCGACCAAAGTATTGATAGAAGAATGAAAGGTCGACCGAAGGTAGAAAGTGGATGACCGATAGATCTCAGCTGAAGACAAAGGTTGTACGAGAGTCTTGGAGAGAAGGCAAGTGCGTGACTAGATGAATTTATAGACTGAGGAGAAAGTATAAGCGGACGTCCGAAGGATCAGCAGACGACCGATGAGGAGACAAAGGTCACCCGAGAGCTGAAGAGACAAAGCAGCGGTCATCTAGTCTATCTGACTGAAGAAGGAAATGACGTCCAAAGAATCTGAAGAGTTGTGAGAGGACGTCCAAAGAATGTCAGAAGAATGAAAGGACGTCCGAGGATCTCAATGCAGAATGAGCGAACGACCAAAGTACTGAGTAAAGGAACTTTGGACGTCCGAGGATCTCAATGAAGAATGAGCGGACGCCCGAAGTACTCAGAGAAGAAAGAAAGGACGTACGAGAGATTCAGGGAGAATCAACGGACGACCAAGGAAGTGTCGGAGAAATTGGTACAAGTCAAGTCGGGCTACCGAAGGTGAACAGCGGACGACCTAAGTAGCTTGATAGAGGAGTTCAACTGAAGAAGTGGATGTCCGAGGGATTGGTGTGCAATCAGTGGACGACCATAATAGATTTGAAGAAAATAGCACAAGTCAAGTCGGGCGAACGAAGGTAAACAACGGACGACCAAAGGAACTTGACTAAGGAACAAAGACTTAAGGCTCTGAACTGCGGACGTCCGAAGGCGAGTGATGGACGATCGGAGCACCGGACGATAGTTCAAATGAAGACTTCACCAGAGCTGCGGTCGACCAAAGCAGAGGAAGCGGATGACCGAGAGGTAGGTGAAGAGTACTGTACTTGCATTAACAGCTAGTTTTCTGAGAAAGAGATTAGGTCGTTGGTGTAGAGTATAAATTGTAATCCCAAGAGTCTTGGGAAGTAACTTTGGCAAATTAACAAACTTGAGATCTTGAGTGAAAAGTCTTAGTTCCTCCTTTTGAGTATTCGAGTCATGAATCCAGAATAGAAGGAAGTGTGTGTTCAAGAGTGAACTTGTAAGAGGTTATCTCCTTGTCCTCGAGAGAAAGAAAGGAGAAGAACAAGCCATAAGGGAGCATTCGCCTTTGAAGAAGGAATCTAGTGATCTCCGGAGGTCTCGAGCTCGAGAAGACCGGAGCGTGGACGTAGGCCAGAAGTTAGGCCGAACCTCGTCAACAAACCATTGTTTGTTTGCTTGTTCTCATCTTCTTCTTTACATTTGCATTTGTGTGCTTCCGCTAAGATATTGAGTTTAGATTATCGAAAATTTTAATACACCAATTCACCCCCCCCCCTCTTGGTGCCATCTAGATCCTACAATCCCGACCTTCCATCGGGGACGAAATAACAAATAGCTCATGACATTCAAACTTAAATGAGAAAAATGTTAATAGTAAGAACCACAATCTATATGTTCCCAAATGGAATGGGTTGAGCCTTTCGGATCCCAACCTCCGTGGAACATACAATTTGTGTGTCACAGCATAAAAATAAACACGTACAAAAAGCACATAACAAGAGGGAAGATTGGAAAGTCGAATGGAAACTCAAATGCATTAAAAGATAACTTCAAATGACAAGTAGGTGTTCTTAAATCATCCCATGTCCAGGCCTAATCGTTTAGCCTCTAACAACCATCAAACTCATCACAAACATGATAATACAAGAGTTCATCATTGGAGATTAATACAAGTAAGAATCACAAAGCATAAACCAATGATACTCTTCAAATCTAAGTGTCGAAAACCTCCTTCAGTTCTGATTCTCCTCTTCTAAGCAATGGCAGCGGCTCCACTCGATGCTTCTTGTCGAATGCCGAACATAACTCCCCTTAACTCTTCATTTTGCCCTCTTATCCTCCTCCTATTGCCCAATCCCTCCATGCCATTTGTCACCTTCACAGCCCTATCAATTTTCCTTGAAAACTACCCAGGAACCTTCCTCATTTGGACCACCAAAGCTGGCAGAGGAATTTGCAGATTTTGTTTCATGTTTTGTCTTCTAGCAGCTTTTTGCAGGTAGTGAAAACAGATACCCTCAGGTCTAGTCTTCAGCACAGGTAACCCCATATATAGCTTCCAGGTGTTGGTAGGCCTTGGGAAAGTACCTGCAGGAAATCAAGCGTAAATCATTCAAGACTTTTGATGCGAAAAATGCTGACATGCAAATTCAAATGCTAGCAAGTGCACTATTCGTTCAAGTAATAAAGTGTAAAGAGTAAGGATGTCGAACCCACGAGGACTAATGTAACCTAGCCTTATCAAATCCCAAAAGTAATATATAAAAGATTTAATTTCAGTTTTGATTCAGAGATGTAAAGATAAGAAAAGATGAAATTTCAGAGATGAGGTCAGATAAGATCAACTCAGATTAAATTGGAAGATTTAGGACTCTCAACACTAATTCAAATTGATAAGAATTGCTTCTAATTGATGAACTAAGTTCTGCCTAAATTATGATTCTCTAAACAGACGTAATCACCTACCCTAGGTTCAGATTTGTTGAGGATGTTCAAGCGAATCCACCTCAAACAATTCCTAATCTAAGATGCTTTAACGTTGCAAAACTTAAACTGTTGACCGCTTAAACAAGCCCAATCAACAAGCCACACAATCTGAATCTCCCGCGAGTAATCAAATTGTGACACGACTTGCTATGACTTAATATTCAAAGATCAATCCCTCCTAATGCTCAGATCAATAAAATCAATTACACTAAGCAGTTAATAATCAACTTTCATGATCATCACAAAGAAAAGAAAGCATTAAAAACAACAATCGTATTCTAAAAGAAACAAATCATTATACTTCAATCTAAAACATGGTTAAGAAGTTCTAACAAAGATAACTAAAATATGATAAAAGTTCTTCCAAAGAAATAAGAATCAAACTATAGATCTCTGCAGAAGATCTTCAACTCTTTGCTCTAGCTTTGGCCTCCAAAAGATCTGAATTCTGCTCAAGGCTTTTGTAGATCTCTCTGGCTTCTCTTCTTCAATTTCGTCTTTCCTCTGTAGAATAATCTGGATCTTCTCTCCGTATTAATCTCTGTATCTGATGATATATCTTGTTTCTGGTTCAGCTTCCTTTTTATACCCTAGGGTTTCATAGTAATCTGTAGTAATCTCTCGATCTCGATCAATGGCTGTGATAGAATCTCTTTAAAACCTCTTCTAAATCTTCAGGAACATCTTACAATCTCTAAAGATCTGGATCGAATAGAAGTCTTCCCGACCGTCGAATCTTATAAAATCTGTAAATATATCAATCTGCGACATTCACTCACGGCCCGTTACAGAATATAACGACCCATTATGGATCAATTCTTTCTCTGGTATGGATCTTCACGGCCCGTAACAATCTGTCAGATCCTCGGACATCCGCCAAAGCTTCCTCTGACAGGTCTGGATGTCCGCTCATTCTACCTGAACCTTCGACCGTCCACTGTGTTCTCCAGACATCCTCTGGACGTCCACTGACTTCCTGCTAGATTCCTCGGGCGCCCATTCCTTCTCCTATCAGACTTCCTGGTCGATCGCTCTTCTGTCTTTCTTAGACTCCGGACGACCTCTGACACTTCATCGGTCTTCCGCCAATCCTGCGGTCACCCGATCCTCAGCCTCCATCAGCTCAGACAAACTCCTGGGCGCCCGCTTGTCTTCTCACCAAGACTCCGGACGTCCTTTGTCTTCACCTGATGTCAACCGGTCGTCCATACTCAACCAGCAGTCGACCACTAATCAGCCTGCCTTCTGCTTTGGTCGTCCACTGTCTCCACCCTGAGCCCTCTGGACGTCCATTGCCTTCATCCTCAATCTTCGGTCGTCCGCTCCTCAACCTCGGGCGACCTCTTCTCCGCTTAGCCAAGACTCCTTCTTCGGCTAAGTCTTCTCTGGGCGTTCACTTCTCCTTGGACCACTCTTTCTCCATCCTTTCGTCAAGAGATGTGTTATCTTCTGTTAATGTAATGGCCCATGACTACTGAATCTACTCCTTTTAAACTTCATCACGGCCCGTGATGGCTTGTCACTGCCCGTGATGAACAGGTAAATTTCATTCCTGTCGATTCTGGCCCTTAAAAGCTTCTCCTGAGCTGATTTCCTGCAAAATTAACATAAACAAGAGTAAAACCATGACTCAAAATAATTTAAACAAATAAATGTTAAAATAGATGCATGCGATGCCAAAATGACTTGAAATTATACCTAATGCAGACACTAAAATATGTTATAAAATGCATGCATCAACTTTACAAAAAAAAGGTCATGGGGGTAAAAATGTGCATTTATGCCCAGGAAATTCAAAAGATGCAAAGGACATAAAAGGTGTGGCAATGTACGTAAATGACGCATAATTTCGTGAAAAAGTGTAGTCTTGGCATAGAAAAATAAGGAGTAAATTCTCTGTCATCATAATTAAACCAAACAATTCCAACAATTCAGTAAGTCTTAAAATATAACCTAAACACATAGCTCCAACTGCAAGTATATGGTCTTCCTTGTAGTATTTTAGAGTTGAATCCATAGGAAAATCAGACTTTCATGATCCAACTACTATATCTTACCATGAACCAAATCAATAGAAGGAAAATCTAGTGCAGAAAATTAGATGAAAGGGAACTTGAATCTGAAAATAAAAAGAAAACAAAATATTTTAGGTGTTTCAATAATTGAAATGAGAAGGGTAGAACAAATGTGAAGGAAGAAGAATCACTCAAATATGAGAAATAGCTAGGACATGAGTGTTATTTTCGAACTCTAACTTGCTACCAAAAAAATAAGCATAATCAAAGATGACTTGAGATATGAAGTTAACAGGACCAGCTACCCTCGTAGTCAAGGCATGCAATCCAAATCCCTAGAGGTTTTCACATGCTATCCCTTGATGCATTAGACAATCTCTTTTCAATCTACTCTAGGTATCCGATTAGAACCTCTTGGCCGAATACATACCTCGAAAAAGTGTTTTGCCTCTCGACCTCCACCCTCGAGGATGGAATACTAATCACACCTCTGAAACCCTCCTCCCCTCTCAGATCATAATAGAATCCCGCAACATGTCCTTCCCTCTCGGGCAAGGGTTGCAACAATGTGTAATAAGTTTCCAGTCACAAATTTAAAAATGTAAACTACAAGTTATTCCTCCCAAATTGAAGTGTATCTCCCCTTGGCCCATTCCTTCTGCCTAAATAGGACCCACAAGAAACTCACAACAAATATGCAAGAGAATATTCAAAAGTCATATGGAAACATTAGATCATACAGAATAGTTTGAAACAACAAGTTGGAGTTCTAAAATCATCCCATGTCCAAGTTCAAACGTTTAGCCAAACATAACCATTACAAACATCGAGAAAGCATATAAATAAAAGTTCATCTCCATAAACTTACAAAAGCACTAATGGTACTTCCCATGTTTGTAGCATAAAATCCACCTCAAACAAAACTTTCGAACTTTCCTTCCCTCTGGTTCTTCTTTCTCTCCTCCAATGGTGGCAGCTCCACCTTCCTCTCGGACATGGAACCTGCATCTCGCTGTCCTCTTCATTCTTTTTCCCCCTTCTCTATCTTTCATTCAACCCCCGCCACTTGTCCCCTGCCAACTCCTGTAAATAATGCCTGGAAACAACAAAGGAATCTACTGCATTTGTACCCAAAAGTGGGAGAGAAATCTGCAAGAGTAGGTTGTTGTAGTTTTGTCTTCTAGCTATTCTTGGCAGGTAGTGGCGTCAAGGTGTGAACATATGTACAGTTTCCCCAGGTCCGATGTCTATGTAAAAGTATAAATTTTACTTCCGCTAGGTTCCTGCAGGAAAAATCAAATCTTATCACTCATAATTTCACTTAAAAGAGTCTAGGAAGTAAAAAGATGTATTTATAATCAGGAAATTTCAAAAGATGCAAAGACCATAAAAATATGTGATATAGAGGTACAAAATTCATGGTGAGAATGTAGACTTTGCATATGAAACCTAGTGTTAATTATCATTTCATCATAATTTCCTTAAACTTAAGCTTTTGCTTGTCCTCAAGCAAAGGATTAAAAAAAATAAAGAAATATAATTCAAAATCAGCCACAAAATGAACACATAATAGCCAACACAACTCTGAGTTATTTGGATCCTCGGTCATCATTCCATTTTATTAGCCAGTTATTAGTCACCTCCTAGAACCACTAAAACTCAAGCCAAAGTGCACATTTAAAGATGCAAGCTAGATTATCCCTTTCCAGAGACGTCTCCTTAGACTTACAATCCTTGGAAAGGCAATTAGGATTGATGATGGTTTATTCACAAGCCGCGATGGGTTAACCCTTTTTCCTCTTTTTTTTTACTGGGTCACTAACCCATCTTTTTAAATAGGGTTACTAACCCTTTTCTTTCTTCTCTCTTTTTTTTTCCTTTTTGAATTGGGTTACTAACCATTTTTCTTTTTCTTTTTTTTGAACAGGGTTACTAACCTTTTTTTTTTCTTTATGGAAGAATATAAATTGTTACTATTTGAGAATAAACCAATCATAGATGCAAGGATTACCATAGCCTAGAGGATGGCTTGACTATGGTATCATCATAGCTGCTACAAGTTTTGGTTCCACTTGGGGGCAACGATGTATTCGTAGTTCTATTATTTTTAAGAATGACCGAAGACTCCAACAACTTAGGATGAGAGTGTAATGTCTAGTATGGTTGCATGATGCCTTCTAATTCTATACTAAGTGGCAAAAATGTTTATGTCAAAATCATAATTTGATCATAAAGAAGGAAAGGCATATGAAAGTATTTACATGCTGCAAAAGGGATAATTTCAAAGACACTAAACTAATTAAACTATAGACAAAACAAAAAGTAGGCATGGCAAAGATGGACTAGAGTTCTAAGAATGTTGACCATACCATTGTCTCCCCCAAACTTAAATTTAACATTGTCCTTGTTGTTGATCTAAGTGAGGGAGAGAATCCCTTCAAGGTTTGTTGTGGGGTTAGCTGGTGTCAGCCTCGGTAACTCCCAGCTATGCAGCAATTGACTGGAGGAGACCTTGTTGTTGTGCCATCTGTGTCTTGGGCAGCTTGTTCTCCTTCCTGAGTCTGATATTATGCACCAAGATGGTTTCAAATATGGTGAGTGTCTGCTGGGTTGAGGAGGTGCAACTGAGGTGGTTTTCTTTTTCTTGGTTGCAAGGGTGGTTATAGGGGGTGCAAGAATGTTAAACCTATTCCTTTCTTTCCCCTTAGATAAGAGTTCAAGCCTAGAAGATGTGGCAGCTGTAGTTGGTTAAGTGGGGTCAGTTGGTGAGTCATTCTCTAGCAACCAATTCCTATTGTTAGTTACCGTTGTACGGTTGGGGCAGGTAGTTTGATACTTTGGGAGGAATTTTTGTAACCAGGTAGTATCCATCATGTTTGCAGGTTACAATTTTCATGTGCAGCAAGCTATTCATGTCGAGTCTTCCCATAGCAGAAACATCCTTTAGTGACATTATGTTGATTCCACAAGCTTTTGCAATTGGCGTCACTAACCCTCCAACCACAACAATCCGTTTGTCTTGTCTTGCCAACTTGTACAGATTGGTTAGGAAAATTCCAATAAGATCAATTTCCTTCTGCTTCAAAAATGCCCAAATAATGTAGAGCTCATTTTCCCTTACACTAATTTCAGTATTTATGAGGCCTAGGAGTGTATTTGCCAAAACTCTATGGAAGTATCAAATAACTAGATTGTGAATGCAAGAAGATTTGGCTCCCTTAATCTACAAATCAGCTTCACCGGTGATCCATTTCCAAACTCGATTGGGTCATAAGATGAAGACTTTTGAATAATGGTTGAGGGCAGCCCTATTTCTTGTCTGAATTCATTGAATGTCCAACTAAATTCTTGATTAAATAAATGGAATGTTACATTTTGCTCTTCCTCTCATACTTCTAGACTGCTGAGGAATTCTTTGGCAATTGATTAACAGGTGTCCCGGCCTTGGAGGAAAAACGTTGAAGCTTGCATTCCAGAGGTGAGTGTTTTGAAATCCTTGAATAATCCTAACTTCTTGAGTGCTCTATGATCCAGAAAGTGTGTGGGTGGAAAGCTCAATTGTTTAATTTCTTGTAGCATTGTTCATCCATTGTATTCTCGAAAACAATGTTCCCTGGGTGCCGAAGATGTATAGGAGCTTCAGGTGATGCCGCAACTTGAGGTGTATCTTGAGCAAAGGATGATGCAAATTCTTAAATTGATGTAGACACTCCAGCTGCTTCAGATGGTTGTGGGGCTTCGGTATGGGGAGGTTCAGTTGGTTGTGTGGCGTCCTTAGGGATAGACCTTTTATCTGGTGTCATGGTCAAGAAAGGAAGTTCCACTAGTGTCATCATTTTTGTGGGAAGAGGGCTTAGAGGCTGGTTGGTCTACATGAGGGCAGTTAGTTTGGGAGTGGCTCAGTGGTCGTGGTGACTCAAACTGCTACTCTGCACTTCGTGGTGGAGAAAGTGAAGCTGGTGCTGTCGAAGCTAACGCCAACTATTTGGACGTTGTGGTAATGCCTTCCGCTCCCATTGCTAGTGTTGTCATCTTCTCGTTGCTCGAGGAAGAACAAGAGGAAGGAGGTGAGAGCTTCTTGTGTGGAGGCTTCCAGACGCGCTTCTTAACGAGGATCTTCCGATGAGGAGGGTTTGCTGGTGCTCCTTGTTGAGAACTAGCCGGCGCAGAAAGTACAGCTTGAGGTTGTGAGGGAGTGACCGATGTGCCACCGTTACCCCCTAGGTTGATCGGATTCGTGGATGAGCATTTGGTTGAACCTTTCTTTGATTTGGGGTGCCAGATACGCCCGATGGCTTGCCCTCGGGTAGCAACATTGTGGCTTCGTGGGAGCTTTAAAGTTGCTGGTTGATGTGGGAATGGGAAACGTTGGCAAGTTAGTGGTTGGGGATTTGGGAATGAGTTAGGGCAAGGTTTGATCCTCCTAGGAAGAGAGTTCGGAGGAGAGTGAGGGATGCAGTTAGGGGTTTTGTGCTGCAACGGTCAAGTCATAAGTGCTAGTGGGTCCTACTTTGCCTGTTGAAATGATTTAGTTCAGGCGCTAGTGGGAACTGCACCAGAAGAAGATTTGGTAGATGACTTGTGCAATCTCCACTTTTGTCATTTAGTGGGGTCATTCCAACATCAGCTTGGTTCAAGCCTTCAAATGCTCAATTGCCCCCACTTGTCTTCCTGAAATTATTAAGAACGAAAATGAAAATTGAAAAAGGGTTAGGAAAGTTAATCTAGGTTGCCTCCTAGTAAGCGCCCTTATTTTATGTTGTTTGGCCCGACATTTCTCCATTCATGATCAGCCATCGATTCATGATGAGTCATCCAAGTTGGTGACAATTGGTGAATCAAAAGGTGATACTTCATGGTAAAGTTTAATCTGTTGTCCATTGATCTTGAATAGTTCACCTTTCTTGTTCACTAGTCCTACTGCACCAAAAGGAAACACTTGAGTAATTGAGGATGGGCCTGACCATTTTGATCTCAACTTTCCAAGGAAAAACCTCAGTCTAGAATTGAATAGCAACACCTTGTTTCCCTTTTGGAACTCTCTTCTTTGAATCTCGCTATCATGCCATTTTTTTTTGTCTTGGCCTTGTATATTCTTGAGTTATCGTAAGCCTCTAGTCTCAGTTCTTCTAATTCATTTAGTTGCACCTTTATGTGTCCCCAGCTTCATGTAGATCAAAATTGAGATATTTGATGGCCCAATAAGCCTTGTGCTCTATTTCTACAGGTAGGTGACAAGCCTTTCCATAAACTAGTCGAAACAGGGTAGCACCAAGGAATGTCTTGAAAGCTATCTTGTATGACCTAGAGGGTCTCATCCAACTTAGAACTCCAATGCTTCCTCGATTTGTTAACAACTCTCTCCAAAATGGTTCTGATCTCCCTCTTGCTGACTTTCACCTGGCCGCAAGTCTGGGGATGGTAGGTGGTAGCTACCTTATAACTGATACCGAATTTTTTTAGCAGAGTTTCAAAGTGTTTCTCAATAAAATTCTTTCCCCCATCACTAATAATTACTCGTGGCTTACCAAATATAGGAAATATGACCTTCGTGAAGAATTTATGTACGATCCCAATATCACACCTTGTTGTGGGGATTTCCTCTACCCATTTTGACATGTAGTCAACAGCAAGAAGGATGTACTTTAGTGTCTTGAGGCAGGGAATGGTCACATGAAGTCTATTCCCCATACATCAAAAGACTCTACTGCTAGAATTCCAAATTGGGGCATTTCTTGTCGTTTGGACATGGATCCAGCCTGCTGGCAACTATCACATGAAGATATAAAATTGTGCACATCCTTGAAAAGTGTCGGCCAATAAAATTTTGCCTGTATTATTCTTGTTGCTGATCTTTGGGTACCCCCATGTCCACCATAAGCGGGGTACGACAATCAACTATAATTGTGGTTGTTTCTTCCATAGGGATGCACCTCCTCATGATACCATTAGGGCACTCTTTGAACAACAGAGGCTCATCCCAATAGTAGTGCCTTGTATCAGCTAGGAATTTAGGTCTTTGCTGCTTGGAAAGATTTGGAGGTAAGATACCTCCTGCCAGGTGATTTGCCAAGTCAGCATACCATGGTATCTCCTTGATGTCTAGAGCTAACAATTGCTCATTTGGAAAAGTCTTCGTGATTGCAGGAAGGTTGGTCCAAGCTGGGGGTAGATGCTTCAGCCTTGACAAATGGTATGCAACTTGATTTGTTGTACCACTCTTATCATTGATTTCATTATCGAACTCTTTTAGGAGTAGAATCCACTGAATCAGTCTAGGCTTAGCCTCCTTTACAAATAAGTGTTCAAGTGTTGAATTTGTATGCACAATCACTTTAGATCCAATCAGATATTTCTTGAATTTCTCCGCTAACATTTCTTTTTAAGTAGTTGTGTAATTTTGCTATGTAGGGTCGAGTGTGCTGCTTGCATAACATATGACATGATGTAGCTTATCTTTCTTCTGCTCTGGCACAACCCCTATTGCATTATCACTAGCATGAAACATGATTTCAAGGGGGAAGGACCAAGTCGGTTGCCAACATGATGGGTACTGAACTTAATGCAGCTTTAATCCTGTTGAAGGCTTGGAGGCAAGAGTCATCAAACCTGAATTCTTTATCCTTATGTAGCACCTCAATGAGTGGTCTAGCAATCTTCGGGAAGTCTTTAATAAATCTCTTATAAAATTCAGCATGCCCCAAGAAGCTTCTTATTCCTTTAACATTCGTGAGTGGGGGAAGTTGTGAGATGACTTCGATCTTGGCTTGGTCCACTTCAATACCCTTGCTAGAGACAACATGGCCCAGGACTACTCCTTGATTAACCATAAAGTGGCATTTCTCTCAACTGAGGACTAAATTAACCTCTTGGCACCTGCACAATACTTTTTCCAAATTCGTTAGACAACAAGAATAGAAGGATCCATAGACTAAAAAATCTTCCATGAATACCTCCATAATAGTTTCAATGAAATCTGAAAAGATTGTTGTCATACACCTTTGTAAAGTTGCAGATGCATTACACAGCCCAAAGGGCATCCTCCTATAAGCAAAAGTTCCAGGGGCAGGTGAAAGTTGTTTCTCCTGATCGGCAGGGTGAATTGGTATTTGGAGGAAACTTGAAAATCCATCTAAGTAGCAAAAGTACTCGTATTTGGCAAACCTCTCAAGCATCTGTAGGATCGGAATGGCACCAAGAGGGGGGGTGAATTGGTGTATTAAAAACTTTTCTCTACTCTTGTTAAGATAGAAGCGTTGTATTAGCGGAAGCATATATAAATGCACATATAAACTAGTATAGTGGAGAGAGAGAGCAGAGAAAACAAACAGGCACACAAACACAGAGTTTGTTGACGAGTTTCGGCCGAACTCCTGACCTACATCCCCGCTCTGATCTTCTCGCACTCGAGAACTCCAAATATCATTGAACTCCTTCTTCAAAGGCGAAGGCTCCCTTACAACTTCTCCTTTCTGTTCTAGAGGACAAGGAGAAAACCTCTTACAGTTTGCTCACGAACAAACAATCCCTTCTATCCTGGATTCTTCACTCGAATAGCAGAAGGGGAACTAAGGCTTTCTATCGCTCAATGCTCTCACTGAATATTTCGCCAAAGTTACTTCCCAAGACTCTTGGATTACAATATATACTCTGCACTAACGACCTAATTCCCTCACTTAGAAAACTAGTCGTTAATGCAAGTACAGTACCTTCACCTACCCCTCGATCGCCCACTGCTCCTGCCTCGGTTGTCCGCTGCTCTGGTGAAGTCTCCACTTGAACTGCCGCCTGGTGCTTCGGTCGTCCACCGCTCACCCTCGGTCGTCTGCAGCTTCAAGTGTTGAAGTCTTTGTCCCTCAGTCAAGCTTCTTCGGTCGTCCGCCAATCTTTTGGCCGCCCGATCTTGACGTGAGTCCCTCTCTTCAACTAATCTCTGGTCGCCCGTTGATTCCACTTCAGCCTCCTGAACGCCCACTCTCCAATTGAAGAGTGTGGTCAAGCTCCTTCGGTCGAGCGCGCTTCATCTTCGGTTGACCGATCTTGACCTTCTCCAAATTCCACTCATCTTTGGTTTTTCGCTGACTACACTTCAGCTTCCTGGACGTCCACTCTCGAGTGAAGCCATCTGTCAAGCTCCTTCGATCGTCCACCACCACTTGTGGCCGACCGATCTTGACTTGTCACAGCTTCCACTCATCTCTGGTCGCCCGCTGATTGCACACCAATCACCTCGGTCGCCCAATCTCGAGTGAAGCCAACTGTCAAGCTCCTTCGATCGTCCGCCACCACCTGTGGTCGACCGATCTTGACCTTATTCCACCTCTTCAATTGCTCTGGTCATCCGCTGATTGCACATCAATCAACCCGGACACCCACTCCTGGAGTTGAAGACACTCGTCAAGCTTCCCTGGTCGTCCGCCACCACCTGTGGCCGACCTACTTGACACCATGCCATCCTTCTTCTTCAACTTCTCTGGTCAACCACTGATTGCACCTCAATCACTTGGACGTCCACTTCTGGAGTTGAAGACCTATCAAGATCCTTCGGTCGACCGACTTGACCCGTGCCACATCCTCTGGCACCCTTGTGGTCGCCCACTGATTCTCCCTGAATCCTTTAGGCATCCATTGCTCCTTCTTGTGGATACTTCAGGCGTCCTCTCATTCCACACTGAGATCCTCGGACGTCCACTTCCTCCTCTGTCAGTACTTTGGCCGTCCGCTCACTTTCCAATGAGATCCTCGGACGTCCGCCAAGGCTTCGTCTGACAAATCTCGGACGTCCGTTCATTTCCATTGAAACCTCCAGACGTCCATTCTCTTCTCCTGACATTTTCCGGACGTCCACTGACACCTCACTAGATTCCTTGGACGTCCATTCCTTCTCCTGTCAGATATCCTGGTCGACCGCTGCTTTGTTTCTTCAGCATTCGAACGACCTCTGACACATCATCAGTCGTCCGCCAATCATGCGGTCGTCCGATCTCCAGCCTCCATCAGCTCTGACAAACTCCTGGATGTCCGCTTGTATTCTCACCAAGACACAGGACGCCCTTTGTGTTCACCTGATGTCCATCGGTCATCCGCACTTCATCTACGGTCGACCAATCTTCTGTCTGTCATTTGCTTTGGTCGTCCGCTGCTTCAACACAAGAGCCTCTAGACGTCCACTCCAGTCTTGGCAATATTCTGGTCGCCCACTGTATCCACTCTGAGCCCTTTGGGCGTCCAGTGCCTTTAACCTCAGATCTTCGGTCGTCCGCTCTTCAACATCGGATGACCTCCTGCTTAGCAAAGACTCTTCTTTGACTAAGTCTTCTCACTGGACGTCCAATTCTCCTTGGACCGCCCGTTCTCCATCCGCTGTGTTGTAAGTGTGATGCCTTCGGTCGCCCACTTTTCTTCATCGGACAACCTCTCCTGTTAAGCCCTTGTCTTCAGTCGTCCTTTTTATATCTTGGTCGACCGTTCAACCTTTGACTCCTCTTCACATGCATTTGCCTTCAATATTGGTCGACCACTTAATATGCTTAGGACGACCATAGCACACATAGAGTTCTTCTAATATGTCTTCTATGTGCATAGGTCGTTCGTTCTTTAACTTCGGTCGACCTATTACGCTCTGAATCTGAATATCCTGTGTATCAGAAATCAGCTCAACAAGTTCATTAGTTCAAACTAAGTTCCCTCACAAATTTGTGATCATCAACACAATCTCGGGATCCTAGATTCAACAGCATCTGGTCAATGAAGGATAGGGGGAAGTGGTCTTTCCTAGTTGCCTTATTCAGTTTTCTAAATTCAACAAACATCCTCCACCCACTAGTTACTCGAGTTGAAATATTCTCACCCTTATCATTTTCTACTACTGTCAGGCCTCCTTTCTTGGGTACCACCTGTAAAGGGCTGACCCAAGGGCTATCGAAAATAGGGTAAATCATGCCTGAGTCTAAAGGTTTCAGAATTTCCTTTTTCACCACAACTTGCAAATTAGGATTCAGTCTCCTTTGGATCTCTATAGATGGTTTGGCATTCTTCTAAAGGTATCTTGTGCATGCAAAGTGATGTACTCAAACCTCTAATATAACTCATGGTGTAACCTATGGCTTTCTAGTACTTTCTAAGCATCTTCAGTAGCTTGTCGGTTTCATCTGGATCAACGGCTGAGTTCACGATCACATGATATGTGGAGTTAGGACCAAGAAATTCAAACCTGAGGGTAGAGGGAAGTGGTTTCATCTCTACCTGGGGTGCAATATTGGAGTCATCTATGGAGGGGACTGACATTTTTGAAATAAGATAGGTTGTTTCAGGGAAAACGGCCTCAAGGTTTTCACACCTTAACGACAGATGGGTGCCCCATCTGGCTAATTCACGACAGTGTCTTCATTTACTTCTTCTAGTTCAGTAAAGATTTTTTGGATTACTGCATAAACTTCTTGAATTGCCTCTTCAAGAACCTCTTCTGCCTCATTCACATTTTCTTGCATAGATGGAGCCTTCATGGCTTGGGCCAAATTGAATTCAATTTTGTCATCTCAAAGCTGTAATGACATTTTACCATTCCTTACATCTATCACGGTCCCTACTGTTGCTAAAAATGGCCTGCCCAGAATCAGTGGTGTGTTCAAATCTTCCTCCATGTCGAGCACTTCAAGGTCAGCTGGTATGTAAAACTTTCCTATTCTTATTGGTACGTCTTCGAGTATACCTAGGGTATATTTTACTGATCTGTCAGCATGCTATATGCTTCAAGTCCCAAGCATTCAGTTCCTTTTATAGAGATAGGGGTATCAAACTGACACTTGCCCCCAAGTCGCACTGAGCTCTACTGACATGTAAATTCCCTATATCACAAGGGACTGAAAACTTCTAGGATCTTTTAGTTTAGGAATGAATTTCTTCTGAATTACTGCACTAGCCTCCTCTGTTAGAGCCACGGTCTAATGCACATCAATTCTTCTTTTCTTTTACAAAATATCCTTCAAAAATTTGGAATATGTAGGCATCCACTTCAACAAAGGGCACATTCAAGTGCAACTTCCTAAGAATGTTTAAAAACCTTGGGAATTGTTGGTCATTTTTTATTTTCATTAACCTCTAAGGATAAGCCAAGGCGCCTGGGTCTATGGGTTGTTTTTCCTTGGAGATCTCAACAAGTGTTTCAATTAGATTTTGGTGTCGTTCAATTATTTTAAGTGAAACTTCAAAATTTCCTTGGAGTGGACAAGCTACTTCAGATTTTTCTGGACTGGTTTCAGGTGTCTTCAGCTGCTCCAATTATTTAACACTTCGAAGAGTCACACTTGACAATGTTCCTTGGGGTTAGCTTCAGGTTGTCCAGGAAACATCATGGGTGGTCTTGAAGACATGTTGCCTTGTTGGGCTATTTTGTTTTCCAAGATCTTGTTGTTAGCAGTTGACCCCTCTACTTTTAGTGACAATTGCTTCATAGCTTCATTCTGTTACTCCTGATTTTTCATTAACTATTCCATCATAATTTCCAAGTTGGAATTTTCTAGAGCTGGTGCCATTTGCTACAGTTGGAAAGGTCGCTATGATAAGTATCTCTATGGGTTGTAGGATCTGGATGGCATCAAGAGGGGGGTGAATTAGTGTATTAATATTTTTTTGCTATTTCTAAATTGAATAGTTATATAAGCGAAAGCATACAGATATAGACAATAAGAAGAAACAAGAAACAAAGCACACAAACAAGCAAACAGAGGTTTGTTGACGAGGTTTGGCCGAACTCCTGGCCTACGTCCCCGCTTCGGTCTTCTCGAACTTGAGACCTCCGGAGATCACTAAACTCCTTCTTCAAGAGCGAAGGCTCCCTTACAACTTCTCCTTTCTTTATGAGAGGACAAGGAGACACCTCTTACAAGTTCACTCTTGAACTCACACTTCCTTCTATCCTGGATTCTTCATTCGAATCACAGAAGTAGGAACAAAGGCTTTTTCAGTCAAGCACTCACTAGCTAATTTTGTCAAAGTTAC
>LTAE01009135.1:5503-20694 GCA_001647135.1 Pontederia paniculata
GACTGGTGTGTGACGAGCAATCCATAGTGCTATATCTATTTTCATTCTTAATCAATCTAATAAATCAATATTAAAATAAATTCTAAATTAACAATATCAATTAATTTGATAATTTATAAATAAAGATTCATACCACATATCTCAATTTATTAGTCCATCGTTCTTCTATAATCTTCTTTTCCGAGCTAGATGGTGGCGGTGCTTTCTTTCTTTCGTTTCCTTTTCTTTTTTTTTTCTTTTCTCTTTCCTTTCTCTTCCTTCTCCATTTCTTTTCTTTTCCTCTCCAATTCTTCTTCCTCTCTCTTTCTTTTGCTCTCTTGTTTCGGTGCTGCTGGGAATAGGAGGTGTGCTCCTCCTTTTATAGCACACCTCCCCTCCTTTTATTGGACGAGAGAGGAGGTGAGGAGCACCCCCACCTCACAACACGTGTGTTGTGAGGCGGTGGGGTTTCTTTTTTATATTTTTTTATATTTTTTTTACCAGATATTAGATCTAGTGACGATTGATTGTGACAATCCACACGCTGAGTTAGATACCAACCTGAGTCATTGTCTGTACATCCTCATCTAGGCCAAGCCTTGGCGGGATCGTCTAGGCTGCGTGTAGAGGAATCTGGCGTAACAAGGGGAAAAATGCCAGCTTGTGACGATAGGTGGTGACGACTTAACAAATTGATTTGAGCATACTATTTTTTAATGATTTCAAGGGATATTCCTATGACGGTAGTGGATCTTTCCCCTGGATAACTTGCTCGATCAATCTAAGACTTAGAAAAGCGAGTTCTTGGATTAGATCATTGAGCAGTGGAATGCTGCATGGTTTTATTCTTTGAACTCCTTATAGAATTGATACATACGTTTTTAATGTTTGAAAACTACAAATGAGCCTTGGTTGGAACTTTTCCTTATAAATGTTTCTTATCATTGATATTTCCCCTATTTACCTTTTCGCATTCAAAAACCCAAAAACTAACCCAATCACCAGCATTTTCTCCCTAGTCTAGTGCAGTTGAGTTAGGAATCTTCCTAGAAACCTAGTTGACCAGTCTTTTGGATCGACCGCAAAGTACTAAAACTACCCGTGCGTTTGTGGAAGTAGTAGTTGTGTAATTTGGTATTTTATAAATTTTAAAACTTGCCTAGTGAACAATCGGGTGTCATTAGAGCTGTTACAACCTGTGTCACAGCCGGATCTTTTCCGTTACAACCTGACCTGTTACATGACGCGCATCAACGACTCCTTGAGTTACCATAAAGTGGCATTTCTCCAATTCAGCGTCAGATTAACTTCTTCACACCTCTCTAATACCTTCTTAAGATTATATAAATAGTTGTCAAATGATGACCCATATACTGAAAAAAATCATCATTGAAAACTTCCATTATATCTTCAATGAATTTTGAGAAAATAGACATCGTGCACCTTTGAAAAGTAGGTGGTGTATTGCACAAACCAAATGTCATTCTTCTATGTGCATAGGTTCCGTATGAGCATGTGAAGGTTGTCTCTTGACTGGAAAGGTGTATGGGAATTCGCAAGAAAACTGAATATCCATCTAGGTAACAAAAATATTTGTGTCTGGTCAGGTGCTCAAGCATTTGATCAATGAATGGTAATGGGAAGTGGTCTTTTCTTGTCGCCTTGTTCAGTTTTCGATAATCAACACACACACATTCTCCATCCGGTGGTGACTCAGCTAGGAATGAGTTCTCCTTTTTCGTTCTCAATGACGGTTGTGCCTCCCTTTTCGGGAACAACCTGTATTGGGCTCACCCATTTGCTATCGGAGATAGGCTAGATAAGTCCAGCATTCAACAGTTTCAGAACTTCCATCTTGACAACTTCCTTTACGTTTGGATTTAGCCTTCTTTGTGCCTCAACTATGGGGTTGTGATCATCCTCAATGGGGATCCTGTGCATACACAGTGACGAACTAATTCCCTTGATGTCATTGATTGAATAACCGATGACCTTGTGATGAGCTCTGATTACTTCTAGCAGCTTCCCAAGTTGATCTTCAGATAAAGCTGAACTAACGATCATAGGGTAGGTGGAGTATGGTCAAAGGAACTCATACTTCTTTGTAGATGGAAGCCAGCTTCAGTTTGAGTTTTGGTAGTGACTTTGTTTCAGCAGGATCATTCAGTGATTCGTCTGGTTGACCTAGCAAGGTTGTGATAGGCGATTCCAGCAGTTGTGACTTATTTTTTCTTCAGGAATAAAGAATTTCCAACTCGGTTAGGTACATCTTCAAGAATTCCCCTAGGATGCTTCATTGATCTATCGGCCAATTGAAGTATCATATTTGTAGGCTTAGGTTCTCCAGCATTGAGCCGATCACACATAGAAGAAGGTATGACACTCACACTAGCTCCTAGATCACAAAGTGCTTTTCTAATTTGCAGGCGTCCAATCTCGCAAGGGATAGAGAAGCTGCCAGGATCCTTCAATTTAGGTGGTAATTTGTTTTGGATCACTGCACCTAGCATTCTCTATCAGAGATACAGTCTCCTTGATATCCAATCTCCTCTTTTTGGAAAGAATGACTTTTAAGAATTTTGTATAGGAAGACATCTGCTAGATTGCTTATACAAAAGGTATACTGATTTGCAGCTTCTTCAATATTTCAATGAATATGCCAAACTGCTGCTCTTCTTGTGCTTTGAGCATTCTTTGAGGGAAAGGTAAGTCTTTGTTCAGGGATATATGGTAATCAGTTGATTTTTCTTTTTGGGCTGGGGTTTGATCTTGCTCTAAAAGTTCAACTTGTTTCTCTTTTTCACATAGATTTTGGGTGTCCTGGTCTTCTAGCTTCTCTGGTGTTCGATCTAAGTTTGCAGCTGACTGTCTTGGTTGTAAGTTCTTCCCACTTCTTAGTGTAACAACTTGAACTTATTCCCTAGGATTCGGTTCCGTCTATCTTGGCAAAGTGTGGGATCATGAGGCTGCAACATATGCTTGCAGGTCTATTTGGTTTTCTAATAGTTTGTTATGAGTGGCTAGCTACTCAATCTTGGAATTCATCTACTCATGTTGCTTCATTAGTTGTTATATCAAGTCCTCCAACTCAGGCTTTGAAGGTTCGGGATTTGTCTAGGTAGCATGAGTGGTTGTTATTGGGCTGGTCTCGACAAAAATCTGGGTTGCCAAGCAGGGTTGTGATTTAGAGTATTCTTGTAATGATTGTTTGGGTAGGAAAAATATGGGTGGTTTATATTTTCATGAGTATATTTCTTAGAAGGGAGTTTTGGGGCGAAATTTCCATAGGCATTTAAGTTGGTCATATTGGTGGTCTTGTTGAAACAGGTTACATAGTTCAGTAGGGTGTCCTAAGTTTCCAAAAATATCACAGCTTTATTTAGAGGGCTGCACCATGTTGATTTGGGATGTGAGGTTCAGTTTTTCCAAGGCTTTCTGTATGGCTTCTTCAAATTTTGATGATAAACTTTCTCCTGTTGCATTGTCTAATGCAATTGCGGTTAGTAGTTCAGTCCTGAGTGGAAGTGATCTAATAGCTGTCATCTTTCATATCCATGATGTGGGCATGATGCAACTAAATTCTGAAATCTCTGCCAAGCTTCATATATTTTTGCATTTCTAATTGGCTGAAGTTATATATCTCATCTCTAATATGTGTACTCCCAATTTGTTAATTATTTAGGTTTTAAACTCTTCCACCACAATTTGGCATTCCCTCTCAATGAGAAAGGAAAAAGCCTCATGTAGATAGCTTCAGCAGGTATGTTGTTAATATTGGAGAGTTCCACATATCTCCTTAAAGTTGTCCAAATGTTGGGCTGGATCTTCAGTGGTTGCCCCTCCAAATTGGTCTTGTTGTATCATAGTCACAAGAGCAGGTTGTAACTGGAAATTAGCATTGGGCATAGGTTGAACTCTTGGTGCTCTGGCTCTTTTGGTCACAGGTGAATATGTTATTTTAGTAATATTGGACCTTGAGCTGCTAACTCTCTTTCCGTGGTGATTTGATCCTCTTGAGTTTCAGATGTTTCAGGTGTGTTAGAACTGACTCATATAACTGGTCCTTCAGCTTCTGTTATGTCAGGTCTGTACTGAAGCTCTAATGCGACTGGTGTGTGAGGTTCAGACTGCAGATTTACTGTTTCAGATGATTCAAAAATTGACAACTCAACAAACCTCAATTGCAAATCAGAAATCAGTCTTTGCTACTTTCTCCTTCTTTTGAATTATTTCTCAAGCTCTGAGTAGTAGTAGTCTTCTTTGATAGCTCGAGATCTTGGCATGCAGTGCACCCAAAGTTAAGGAAGAACAAAAGAGGAAAAGAAAACATGGGTTGAAGTTGTTAGGAAGAAAATAATATTCACAAGGCAGAAATGGTTAGTGATGATATAAACAATGAAATGATAATATTCATAACTCAAATGAAAGTTTCCTAAAAAATTATCTATTTCTTCCCCGGCAACAGCACCAAAAACTTGATGCAGTGTGTCTAAAGATAAATCAGAATCACGTTCAGATATAGGTTTGTCACCAGAGTTGTGACAATATATGTGCAAGATGGCGAATCATAGTAGACAATCAATTTTAAAAATCCTCATACAACACCACGAATGTTGTAAGTATACAGCCGACCGAATGTAGCACTTAAGGTATCAAATTCATAGGGAGGCGAAAGCAATTATCAGGAATTAACCACTTGAGACTAATGAAAAATGAGAATAACTATCTAAAAGGAACTAAAATGCAGATTGACTAATTTATAGGATTTTTGATTAAAATACAGAAATGAACTAAGTAACATGGACAAAATAGATCACGACTACGCAAATATGAGATGCAGCAAATATCTGAAGGAACTCTAGAGTTAGCAGACTTCAGGGAAGTCGGATTGGATTATCGTTTATATGCAAGGTTTTATATACTAAATCAGGTTTCGTGAAGATAGGAATCATGGATTCCTTTTCACAGGATATCAGTCACAATCTCCCCGCAGTCACACAGTGAAAAGCACAAAAGAATCCTGGGACCTAGTCTAGGTGAGTCTAATGGTTTGCTACAGCCACCAGACTATGTGAGAGTGAGATGTGATGGTTAGTCCTCCAAATGCTCTAACAAGAAAAATAGTAAGACTGGTCCTCGCGGTTTCAAAGTTGGTTGTGAATCGCTCGTTAGTAGTGATCCAATGCATTCAACAGGAAATTAAATCGTGACCACTCACTTCACCAGATGCCTCTGATCAAGGATGTATCATTCGTCGAGAGTGAGTGCAAACAAGAAAGAAAACCAAATTGAGGGTCAATCGCATCCGATCACAAGATAAACAAAACTCTTCATGGGATTCGATTCGAAAATGAACTAAAAATCAAATGATGGGCTCATAAAGTGAAAACAAGAAATAGTTCTAAGTCGTTTGAGACCAGAATAGTAATCCAATCCTTCATTTCGTACTGTTAACTCTCGATAATCCTACTTAGTTACAAATTATGTTCGATAAAATACAGGAATAAAGATCAGAAATGCTCATGTTCTTCATCTTGTAGTGCTGCTCGTCAATGGTATCATCTCTGGTTCCTCCGGCGATGAGATGATGGTGGTGATCCTGCGAGAGCTCTCCAAAAGTGGTTTCTAGAATGCGAGATATCTTGCTGCCTTTTGATTCATCCGGTGTTGTCTAGCTAGGTACAGTCCTTTTGATTCTTCTATTGTGTCCTTTCCAAATATGGGCTATAAAAGATTCTTCTCCGTTATGGCTTTTTGTCGTCAAGTGATTCTCTTGTGTAGAGTCATGATATTTCAGTATGTGAGGGTGTGAAGGCGTCTTTTTCCGAAGCTCCTGAAATAAAAGCATAAGTCAACATCATTTGGTTCTATGGTATGTGCTTGGGAACTCAACAATGAATGGGGCTCGAATACAACATAATGGCATGAAAACAATGCGGATCATGACTACAAAGAACCTAATATTAAGTACTTGATGCATCGCATCATAACGCCTCTAGAAGACCACTCCGCCACTTGGCAGAATGCCCTTCCGAAGTCGCTACCAACTTACATCTTTGACTTTATTTTTGATGAAAAAAATAATACGAACTCCAATACTATAAAACAAAATATCCGTTACAAATAAATTATTTTTTTGTATTATTCAACAAAGAAATACATAACTAAATAAAATTATATTTGACTCAGTATAGACTATTCATGTGCAAGCTGCCACATCAAGACCTTCTGCATCATAGGTACCATCATCTATTCATTGTCCTGTTTTCCTATGGGATCAAAAACATGGGAGAAAATTCTCCCATGAGCAATAAATCCCAATATTTAAAAGATAATAATGCAATAGGATAAATTATATATGCGGATACAATAAGGAAAATAATTTACATAATCAATAAGTTCACTTTACTTAACTTTACCTTTTTGCCTTCTTATCATTTCAATAACTTACTATCCTTTGTTTCGATCATTATTATTGGTTCATCATTGGCAAGAACATCAATTGAATCCCTCATCATGATGCCCATAATATTTTATGTTCAAGCCAAGATAACCTCTTTATTTACCTTGTCTTTCATTATTTAAACAATACAATCTTTATTGAGCCTTTACCAGTTGTGAACGTCGTTGGCTTTGATCCCAAAACCAATCAGGCTAGATAGGCCTTGGGCTCCGTCATCTGATCCAAATACTAGTCCAGGTAGGAATCCTCAATTTCCAAAGAAACTAGAACCAGTCCCCGAAGGACCCTCAGCCTTGAAGGAACTAGTCATTAACAATCACGGGAACCAACCCATACCTTTCACAGCTAATTCAATCACATGCATAGTTCATTTTAATGCATAATAAGACTCTAGATTATGGCTCATGCAACCATTATTAACTCATGCAATAGAATAAATTCAATGTAGCATAATCGATACGGAAATATTTTAGTTAACAATCGTAACATGGCCCGCGTCCAGTCTAGACATGGCCCATTTTCTCGGGTGTGTAGTCGTTCATGTTCGACCCTTGTCAGGACAGGACCTGCATCATGAAAGGACACAACCCATCAGTGTTTCATTGTCGGTCAAAACACGGGGCGCGTCAAGGCGACACAGCCTATGTTAGATATCATTCGATAACACGAGTTGTGTCCCAGAAGGACATGGTCCATGATGGGCTATGGTTTCAATTCGTTGTCATTTTCGAACGGAGGAACACGGTCCACATCATGGGCGACACGGTCCATTTCCCCTTTTCCTGGTATTGTACGTGGAATGCAACCCGCGGCATGGATGCACGATCATCCACATCATCGAATGCGGACCGTGTCATGGTAGACACGGTCCGTGTTCAGCTACCAATTTTATCATACACATATGGGAAAACCCTAAAGTTGATCCTCCTTAATTACATACCTTGATTTCGTTGACGTTTCATGTTCTTCGGGTTCATCTGCACACAACAGATCTTCCTCTAGTCCTTTAGGAGAGAGAGAGAGAGAAAGAGAAAAAGGGAGAAAGAGAGACTTTGGTGTTTGGCCTTGAGGGAAGAATAATGAGGGCTTCTCCTCAATTAACCTTTAATTATAAGGCCTCTTATGGTGTACATGTTGCAGGATTCTACTAGGATCCAAGAGGGGAGCAGGGCTTAAGAGGTGTGATTAGTATTCCATCCTCGAGGGTTGAGGCCGAGAGGCAAAATTCTTTCTAGAGGTCCCTATTTGGCCAAGGGTTCTAATCAGATACCTAGAGTAGATTGAAGAGATGTTGTCTAATGCATCGAGGGATAGCATGTGAAAACCTCTAGGGATTTGGATTGCATGCCTTTACTACGAGGGTAGTTGGGCCTGTTAACTTGATGTCTCAGGTCATCTTTGATTGTGCTTATTATTTTGGTAGCAAGTTAAAGTTTCGAAAATGACTCCCATGTCCGAGTTATTTCTCATATTTGAGTGACTCTTCTTCCTTCGCATTTGTTCTTCTCTTCTCATTTCAATTCTTAAAACACCAAAAATATTTTGTTTTATTTTCCTTTTCAAATTCAAGTTCCATTTCATCTAATTTCTGCACAAGATTTTTCCTCTTTTGATTTGGTTCGTGGTAGGATAGAGTAGTTGGATTGTTAAAGTCTGATTTCTCGGTGGATTCGACACTAAAATACTACAAAGAAGACCATATACTTGTTGTTGGAGCTATGTGTTTAGGTTATATTTTTAAGACTTGCTGACTTATTGGAATTTTTTGGTTGCCCCCAGGTCTAGAGTTGTCAAACCTTGAAACTCTAGGATCGGGTGTCCTTTTACTCACATCACACACAATATAGGTTTTTGCACATCAAATTTTTGGCATTGTTGCCGGGAAAATTTTTTATTTTCAAATTCAATTCTTTGCTTGGTACCGAGCTGAATCATCCACTTTCAGTGTTTATATGTGAATTTCATTGTTTAATGAGTTTTTTTTTCTTTGATTTTGATTGTTTCCCTTTTTGTAATTAGTTCCTTCGCATTTTTTTGCTTAGTACTTAGTCTTCCATATTATTAATAGATATTGAACTTACATCTAACTGTGTATGCCAAGTTCTACTAGTGCAGATGATGAATCATGAGACTTTGATCATGAGGTGGAAAGAAATTTCAGAATAAGAAGGACACAAAGAGAGCTTAGATGACAAGCTCAGATTGCTCAGCTGCAGATTGAAATGGCTAACCCTGATGCAACTAGACCTCTACAAGAATTTTGTACCCCCACAACAGTCGAATTAAATGCAATTCTTGGACATAACCAGTTTGGGGTTTGCTCACTAAGGATCCAAATCAACACTTGATCACATTCCTGGAGAATTATGATACACTCAAATGCAATGATGTGTCAAGTGATGGAATTAGGCTCAACTATTTCCATTTTCTCTTAGAGACCGAGCAAAGATATGGTTGAGATCTATTGAGCCTGAAACCATTATAACCTGGGATGAATCAGTTGCTGCCTTTCTATCAAGATTCTTTAACCAAGGAAAGATAGTGGGAATGAGAAATCAGATCACATATTTTCTACAGTGGGAGAATGAAACCATTTATGAGGCTTGGGAAAGGTTCAAAGACATGTTTAGAAGTTTCCCCCATCATGGATTTTAGAAATGGATGGTGGTTTAGACCTTCTATAGTGGACTAGAACTTGCAAGCAAGTTCTCTTGGCTCATCATCCATCTGGAGGCAGGTTCATGATGAAGAATACAAATGATGGATATAAACTCATTGAGGAAGTCACCATGAATCATCATAACTGGATGCAAGGCAGAGCTAAGTGACAAAAGCCTCAAGCGAACACCATTCCAAGAGTTGAGAATTGGGACCAATTTACAACTAGGTTAGAGGGGATTGTCGAAAAAGCCATCGAGAAGAATAGTTTGAATCAAAGCAACAACACACCAAACCTGCGAGTATTTGCTACTGAAACGGCCCCTGGGAGCACACCTAACCCCACCTGGTGTGATAGATGTGTATCACTAGACCATATGACAAATAGATGTAATACCCCAGGGTACAATGTGCAAGAGGTCTCTGAAGAACATATGAACGCTCTGATCCCCTGTGGTCAAAATCTGCAAATGGGGAATAGAAATCTACAACCTTATAATCAGCGACACCAACAAGCTCCCGTAGACTAAATCCCATCCCAACTTATCCTACAATAGTCATCACTTTCAGCAACCCCAAGCCCAGACTCAAACTTTCAAGACAAATCTATAGTTGCCACCAGCCAAGTCCAACCCGTGTTGAATCTAGAATCTCGAGATTGTTTTGGTGATCAAAAATTTGTGAGAGAACTTAGTTTGGACTAATGAACTTGTTTGACTTATTCTGAAAGACAGGATTTCCATGTTTAGAGAATGGTAGGTCGACCGAAGTTGATGAACGGACGACCTATGCACATGGAAGACATAACAGGAAGATCATATGTGTGCAGCGGTCGTCCAAAGGTTGAGAAGTGGTCGCCGATGTGAAGAGCAAAGATCAAAGGAGTAGAGTCAAAGACTGACCGGTGACCAAAGGTATTGAGAGGACGATCGAAGACATGGTTGAACATTAGAGGTCGCCTGATGAAGAACAACGGGCGACCGAAGGCTTTACACTAACAATACATGGTGTAATAGAATTCATGGTTTGATCTGTAGAGAGAATTGATCGTTGAATTTTGAGCCCTAACATTGCATATCTCAATCTGATTACTCGCGGGTGATTCAAATTGTGTGGCTTGTTGATTTGACTTGCTTAAGTGATCAACAGTTTAAGAATTGCAACGTTAAAGCATCTTAGGTTTAGATTGATTATGGGTGGATTCGTTTGAACGTCTTGGTTAATCTGAGTTTAAGATAGTTGATTGCGTCTATTTAGAGGATCATACTTTAGGCAATTCTTTGTCCATCATTAGAGCAATTCTGTTCAATTTGAATTAATGGTGAGATAGAGTCCTAAATCTTCCAACTTGAATTGATCTCATCTAACCTCATCTATAAGATTTTATCTTTTCTTATCGTTTATCTTCTGAACTAAAACTGAATTTTATCTTTTCTCTACTATTTTTTGAATTAGATTAGGCTAGGTTACATTAGTCCTTGTGGGTTCGACATCCTTACTCTTTTCACTTTATTACTTGAAGGACTAGTGCACTTGCTAGTGTATTTAGAACGCATCAAGTTTTTGTCTCTGTTGCCGGAGATTTGATATAGGTCAAAAAAGTCACATCAAGTTTTTGGCGCCATTGTCGGGGATTTGATATAGGTCAAAAAAGTCGCATCAAATTTTTGGCGTCGTTGCCGTGGACTAAATGTTAACTTGTCTAATTTCATTAGAAACTTGAGATTTTTATTTTTTGTTTTCTGTCATGTGAGAATAGTTATTGCATATACCTTCACGTGTTTGTTAGTGTTGTGTCAGTTTTCAGGTGATATCTTTATACACAACTTGATCAATTAAGTACCCTCGATGGGAAAGAAACAAGAAAAATCAAAGGCACAAGCTGAGGGCAAGAACAAAATTTTGAAACAAGACGGAGTCCATGGGGGAGCCAAACTTGAACACTGTGAAGCATCATCAAGCCATCAACTAGAAGACACACCTCAAATCATTCAAGTTGGAATTAATCTTCTTGGACAAATCACCAGCCAGCAATCACATCAATCTGAAGAAGAGGACATTTCAAATGATCCACTTGCTATGCTGGCGCATATGGTGGGCATGCTGGTGCAAAAAGTTTCCATGCAAGAAGAGTACATCAAAAGCATGGAGAATCAGGTTTCAAAAATCAAAGGACACAATATAGAGACAGGTGGTGTCCTCGAATCATCAATAGAGTCAAGGGTCAAGTTGGAAGACATGCTTAGTCAAGTTGTATCAACAATTCAACACAAATTTATTCAGCAAGACCAACTGATCAACAACTTGGAGGTCCAATTGACAAAAATAAAAGATCACAGCAAAATAGTTCACGGTCCTCCTTCTCTACAACCAGAAAAATTTCAACTTAAATTTGAATCCATGGAAGCAAAATTTGAAGCATTAGAGGAGATGGACTGCTTAGTGGAGAGTAAAGGAGATGTCCAATTTGAAGCAAGTTGCGCAATTGTCTTCTCAAATTGTTGAATCTCAAGAAGCTGCTGAAGGATCACCTGCTGNTTCTCAAATTGTTGAATCTCAAGAAGCTGCTGAAGGATCACCTGCTGTTAATTGTTCATGCCACCAACAAAACCTTTATACAGAAGGTGGAGACCTACAAGATACTATCATCAGAGGAGATGGACTGCTTAGTGGAGAGTAAAGGAGACAAGAAAATATATTATTGAGGATGGAAAAGTTCAGAGGAGGAGCTCGCCTTTGGAAACTCCAATAGTTTCTACAGCTACATCTCCTATTCACCCACCACCACATGAGGAGAGAGCGACACCATCTGCATTACCAGCACCACCACCACGAAGATCAGATGCACCAAATTCATCCAAGCAATGGCAACCAAAAAACCCAACTCCAAATCAGCTAGAGAATCTGAAAATTCAAAACAAGGGCAAAGCAAAAATCACCACAGAAGGTTACCATAAGCTCGAAACAATTGGGTGTATCATCACTCGCATTTCTCCTCATTCTAAAAATTAAACATCAATTGGAGGCGTCGAGTCTACGACGTTAAATAAAGGCACTTGTTCGGAGGCAACCCAATTCTCTCACTTTTCTTTTAGTTTTCATTTGGTTTAATTAGGTCATCAATTTTAGGATCTCACACAGAATTTTTTTGAAGTTTTGTTGTGACCAGGTCCTAGGTGAAGAAACGAGACAAGTCTGAGCATAAAGGAGAGCTATCAAACTCATCGAAGATATTTTAGGAAGTTCTAACCATAACACAAGCAAGCAATCTCCAACAAGTGCCTTTCTTCAACACAATTCCAGTCATCAATTCATCCTAGTCCTGGTCGTCACCAAGGCGTCTGGTTGCCTTGGTCATATTCCGAGCCTTAGCACCTGCCTGCCTCTCATGTCACGGGCCGTGGCACCCTGTAACAGGCCGTGATACCCAAAATCACACTACAGATCATCACGGCCAGCAACATTGCAGCAGCGTATCATCATGGGGCATGATACCTTATCACGGGTCGTAACACTTTGAAGCTGAGACATCCGATTGACCTAACGAGCCATGATTTCCGTCACGACTTTTATAGTAGTGTCTCCAACAAACCAACACGGGTCGTGGCATTCTGTCACGGGCCGTATGTCACATCTGGCAGAACCTCCACCTGAAAAATACCCGACCCACGACCCGTGCAAATTCATCATGACCATCTTATAACACCGTGATCAACTGTCGCAAGCTGTAAGATTTTATCACGGCCCGTAAGTCACCATATCCAGATGAGCTACCCTGCTTTCACCAGACTTACGGGTCGTGATGAACATTATCGCCAGCCATCAGCTGTGCATCCTGACCCCGCAACCTTCATGCCCCGCAACAACCATCACGCACTGCAATACCTCATCTCACGGGTCGTAATCACTTTTCACGGTCCGTGACAATCTGCATTTCAGATTTTGCTGCTCCTACCTTAGCCGTTACAGCTCGTCACGCCCCACGATCCACTCCTTCACAGGCCGTAATCAGATGTAACAGGCCGTGACCAACATGGCCAACCAAAACAAAAATCAACCCTTTGGATGTGGACCTGTCGACTGTTTTGGTAACGTATTTTCCTCTGCTATGTATTTCAATTTAACTTTTATGTAGGAGACATCTAGGGAACTCTGCGATCATTAGAAGATGATGGAGAGCATGGTCATACGCTGAGGTCGAGCCTAAACACTGAGGACAGTGTTCGGTTTAAGCTTGGGGGTAGTTGCATTCTCATGCATCATATTTGCTTAGGTTTGGCATTTTTTTATATTTTCTTTTACTGCATTCATATTATCAAAAATTCTAGAAAAAATTGAAAATAAATCCAAAAATATCTTTTACATCTTATAAACCCTTGTTAATATATTATTGTCTTTATTGTCAAACTCAAAGATATCTTTTAGATCTATGAAATTCAATTGCTACTCTGTTTATTGTCTATCATTTCAGACTTGAGTACTATAACTTGAGTCTTGTTACTTAGAACTATGAATTGTTAGACTATATTCTTGCTCAGCATTTTTATATATTTCTTTTAGCNTATTGGTCTTACAAGATGTAGATTATGATGGAATTGTCTTGAATTTTCCTTTGTGCTTGCTTGAGGACAAGCAAGATCTTAAGCTTGGGGGTATGTGATGCATGCATTTTACAACATATTTTAGGGCCTGCATTAGGCATAATTTTGAGTCATTTTGGCATCGCATGCATCTATTTTATTCATTATTTGTTCATATTGTTTCGAGTCGTGATTCTACTCTTGTTGGTGACTATTTTGTAGGAAATCAACTAAAAAAGCTAAGGGCTGGAATCAACTCACAAAAGCGCACATTCGGAATAAGGAAATCGATTTCAAGTGCTCATCACGGGCTGTGACAAGTCATAACGGGCCATGGTGAAGGTGATGCAGCAGTTCGTCGCGAAGCATTGTGCAGCGTCACGAGCCATTACACGACTCCACCAGACCAAAATCCATTTTGTCACGAGCCGTTATGCAATATAATGGGCCGTAATGAAGGAGTTCACGAGCGAAAAACAAATGATGGAAGTTACGACTCACCCTAGCGCCAACTCAGAAATCCAGACTTGTAACGGGTTGTTACAACTGTTACGGGCCGTTATGTGACATATGACAAGGCGTTAGGCGATATCACGACAGTTTGCCGAAGCGATCAGAAGCTACAACGAGATGTTATGAGCCGTGATCAACCATCACGGGTCGTAAGTATGAAAAATCGCCTCGGGACATCCGGCTTGTGCACGATTTACGGGCCTTGATGTTCCATCACGGGCCGTGAAGATGAAGACCAAAGGAAGAAATTATCATTTACGGGTCGTTAGATTCTATCATGGGCCGTGATAAAATGCCGCAACTTGATATATTCGCGTATTTGATAAAATTTGACGGTCGGGAAGACTTCTATTCGATCCAGACCTTTAGATACTTGATGGAGAAACACTTCTGAGGATTTAGAAGAGGTTTTGAAGGGATTTCATCACAGCCATTGATGAAGATCAGGATATTACTGCATATTCCTATGAAACCGTAATCTAGAGGGGGTATAAAAAGGAGGCTGAACAGAGATATTGTAAATTACAGATATTCAGATTATTATTCTACAGGAGAGGAGAGATGAAATTGTAGAGAAGAAGCCAGAGAGATCTATTCGAAGCCTTGAGCAGAATTCAGATTTTCTAAGGCGAAGAAGAGCAAAACGTTGAAGATCTTCTGCAGAGATCTAGAGTTTGATTTATTTTATTTGGGAGAACTAATTTTCATGTTATCTTTGTTAGGGAGTTTTTGAACCCTATTTGAGATTGAATCCATAGACTTGTTTCTTTCAAAATATGCATGTTGTCCTTGATGCTGTTCTTTCTTGATTGTTTAGTGTAATAGAATTCGTGGTTTGATCTGTAGAGAGAATTGATCGTTGAATTTTGAGTCCTAACATTGCATATCTCAATCTGATTACTCGCGAGAGATTCAGATTATGTGGCCTGTTGATTGGACTTGCTTAAGCGATCAATAGTTTAAGAACTGCAACGTTAAAGCATCTTAGGTTTAAGGGT
>LTAE01009136.1:0-19163 GCA_001647135.1 Pontederia paniculata
CCCCCTCTTGGTGCCATCTAGATCCTACATATACGACCTTTATATCGAATTGCACCATCTGGAGAATTGTTGAAATCTGCATCTCCTCTCTCACATAGCTTGATCATCTTTTGGTATTCTGCATCTTCTTGTTGAGCCTTGATAATCCTGCCAACCAGATCAAGCTGCACTCTCATATGAGTCATCGTAAATAATCCTCGCTTTGTCAGCTTCGGATTCCATTGCATTATACTTTTCACCATGTTCCATCTTCGTACTCTCATACATGCGAGTCCACCGGCTCGTTTCTTGCTCAAGGCGTCTGCAACTGCATTCGCCTTGCTAGGTTGGTAGCTTATGGCAAACTCGTAGTCTTTGAGGAATTCCAGCCATCTTCTCTACCTCATATTCAGGTTCTTCTGTGAAAATACATACTTGAGGCTTTTGTGATCAGTGAAGACTTCGAATTCCTCATCCTAAAGATAATGTCTCCATATCTTTAATGCAAACACGACTTTCGCCAGCTCCAAGTCGTGTGTAGGATAGTTCACCTCGTTCTTCTTGCTTTTTCTTGAAGCGTAGGCCACCACCTTGTCGTGCGGCATCAGTACGCATCCTAAGCTTGTGCCACATGCATCAGAGTACACCACATAACCTCCACTCCCATTTGGAATTGTGAGTATTGGTGATGGGTGAGTCTATTTTTCAATTTCTAGAAGCTATCTTCGCATTGATGCATCCATTCATACTTCACTTTCTTCTTTGTCAGATTTGTCAGTGGAGAGGCTATCTTGGAAAAATTTTTGATGAACCATCGGTAATAGCCCGCCAGTCCAAGGAAACTCCTGATCTCTGTTGCATTCTTTGGCCTTTTCCAATTTGTCACAGCCTCCACTTTTGCTGGATCCACAGCAATCCCATCCTACAATATGATGTGTCCGAGAAACATGATCTGATGTAGCCAGAACACATAGTTGGAGAACTTCATAAATAACTGATGACTCCATAATGTCTCCAATACAATGCCAAGATGCTCCCTATGCTCTTTTGGACTCGAGGAATAGATCAGTATGTCGTCGACGATCACAATGACGAACTGGTCAAGATATGGCTTGAAGACCCGATTCATAAGGTCCATGAATGCCGCTGGAGCATTGATCAGGCAAAACGGCATCATAAGAAACTCGTAGTGCTCATATCTGGACCTGAACGTCGTCTTTGGCACATCCTCCTCGGCTATCCTGAGTTGATGGTAGATGCTTCTTAGATCAATCTTCGAAAACACTATTGTTGGAGAGTTGGTTGAACAAATCATCGATGCGTGGTAAAGGATATTTGTTCTTGATTGTTGCCTTGTTCAACATCATGTAGTCAATGCAGAGACGCATGACCTGTCCTTCTTCTTCACGAACAGAACTGGAGCACCGCAAGGTGAGATGCTAGGCTGGATAAACCCCTTGTCGAGAAGCTCCTATATTTGGGTCTTCAGTTCCTTCATCTCAGTTGGCGCCATGCGGTAGAGAGCTCTTGATATAGGAGCCATTCCTGGCAGAAAATCGATATGGAAATCGACCTCCCTCTGTGGCGGTACACCTGAGACATCTACTGGGAAGACATCTGGAAATTCTTTCACCACCTCTATCCTGTCGAGCTCCTTGGCTGGTTCGTCTCTCTTCACCAGGCTCGGAGGTAGCCTCGGCATCCTCTTCTCAGCATCTTTTGAGCCTTCATGGAAGACACCAGTACTTTGCCGTTGTAGTTAGGGGTACCTCGAATGGTAGCCCGTGGTCCGCCCCAAGGTGTACGAATTTCGATCTTCTTTTGTAGGCAATGCATGCGCGCGTCGTGGTATTACAGCCAATCCATACCAAGGATGATGTCGTAGTCCGTCATCGAGGTGATCACCAGATCTGCATAGAAATCCTTTTGCTCGATCCTCACCAGTATGTTAGGTACATACCGGTGGGTGTGAATAACACCCAAAGGAATAGAGATCTCCATCGAGTATTGGGCATCTTCTACTTTCAGGTTGATTAAAGCAGCAAAGCCCTCGAAGATGAACGAATAAGTAGCTCCAGTGTCAAATAGTATCATAGTAGGAACATCAGCGACAAGAAGGGTACCTTGGATAACGTCATTAGGGCGACTGCCATAGTCGTCGCGCATCTGGTAAGCACATCCAACAACTCGGTTGGAGCCTCCTCCTCTTCCTCAATCATGTCCATCTCTTCGTGGCTCGGGGCAGTCTCTGATGTAGTGCCCCTGCTTGCCACAGTTGATACAGGCACCAGTCTTTCGGTAGCATTCCCCATAGTGGTTCTTCTAGTATTGAGGGCAGAGACCTCAGCTCTGCTGGGGTTGCTAATTGTTTTGACGAACAGGTCGAGTATCACGAGGTTCGTAAGCCCTCGCTCAGTCATTACGGCGATTGCCTCCCCAGTCCCCACACCTCCAGTTAACCCAGTTGGGTTTGGATTGATCAGGATGATGCGTCGCAGTCTTGTTCTTCATCTCTTCCTTATGATTCCTCTCTAGCTCAAATGCTACTTCAACCGCCTGGTCGATGGTGATGCAGTTGCTCCCAATGGTCCCAACTCTAATCTTAGGCAGTGACGTCCATGTCTTCTGTAGGCACGAACGAAGCGCGTGGTGCTCTCATGAGGGCCACGAACGAAGCGCGTGGTGCTCTCCTTATCTCCCTCTTGCAGATTGGAGTACTTCTGTAGGCGAATGAACTTATTCATGTAGGCAGTGACGTCCATGTTGCCCAGTTTCAACTGCAGGAACTCCTCAGCTTTCTGGGCCCTCATGTAGGCAGGAAAATAGTGGGTGTTGAAGCCTCCTTGAACTCCGTCTAGGTGACGGTGTCCTTATCCGCAAACTTGGTGATCTTGATGGTGTCCCACCAGTCCTTGGCATCCTAAGTCAAGCGGTTGACCACGTAGACGATCTTTCTTGCTTCATCACATTCCATTTCCTGAAATGTTTCTTCCATCTTTTGGATCCACTTCTTAGCATGTTCGAAGTTGTCCGTCCCATTTAATTCAGGAGGGCGCAACTTAAGGAACTGCTCGATAGTGTCCTTGGAGTTCACAATTGGCTGCTGGTCATGAGTAGTCCATCGTGTATTGCCACCAGATGGATTTTCTTCTTGACTATAAGCCCTAGTACCAGCCATCTACAATTTTATTCAACCCATAGGGTGATTAGCCTACATCATCATCATAAAAATTAACTGGTTTGAATACTTACTTGATGGCGTGACGACTGCTCATGACAATTGCACATAGACTTAACATCCTAAATCCTAAGGAAGCCAAAAGGTTCCTAACGTCAGGTTCTTATACCTAAATGTAACGCCCCCAAAATTTAAACTTTTAGGGTGACATTACACATTATACGTCATTGACTTGACTCCTGACTTTTCAGTCAAGAACTAAGCCACATCAGTGGAAGACTATACAATTACTAAAGTCTGCTATATTAAAATAAAATGCTAAACTGATCCAACATAAAAATCTAGACAAATCTGACATAACATAATAATAGTGCTAAAGACTTAACATGAATAAATGAGTTTGAAGGTACAACTCAATAGCATCCTAATACATGCTCAACCTAAGACCAAAAGATAACATGTGCAACTGCAAACTGTCATGAGTATCACGTGCACGCCACCATCATCATCAAGAGTACCTAATTCCCTACAGGGTCCAGATGTAGGAGAGGTGAACCTCTCGTGAGCTAACGCTCAGTATGTAAGGCTCAAATGGGAATAAAAATAAAATAGAATAATAAATCATGCTTGAGAGAAATATCATAAAAGATATGCAAATTATTATTCATGAGCATCATCATTATTTTCTTTTAGTATTAACATCATCATCATCATATTGTGAAGTGCTCTTCATTAATTTAAGGGAGCCTCATGTACTTCCATGCTACATGGCATCAGTGGTTGTACAAGACCACGAGTAGATTCGTTGCACAAGTATGGGAGAGGACCGTGCAACTGGAACAGTGGTCACGTAGTGATTTAGACTCACGCGGCCCGAGATTTCACTATTTTGCCTGCAGCTACATCCCCTATCCCCCTCATCATCCTCCTTTTTCTCCCGATTTGCAATCAGTACATGAAGTCCCGCCAATTACATCTTTTATCTTTGATTACTATAATCACCTTACAGTGTATACATCATCATCATGGTTAGCAAACATACATCATGTCATGCAGGAGAACTTCTGGAGGGATCTCGTAACACGGCATGGGTGCGACTACGCAAACACGGTCCGTACTCCCTGTAGAGAGATGTGTGCAACACCGTTTCCGGCATCCGCCGCGTTCCAAAGACCACGGTCGACGTCGGGTCTATAGAAAAATGTTCCCGCAGCGACGAACCTGAATCCAATAAGGCATCATTTTTGGGTAGAAGTCCTGACACGGTCCATGTTGTCCAACATGGTCGGAGTTATCCTCCTGCACGGCGGCAGATCCAATTAGGGTTTCATCATCGACGCACCGCTAAGACGTGGTCCTTGTCGGCGGACACGGCTAGGATTCATCGTCCGCGATGAAGAGGAACGTTTAGCCAAGACGCGACCGCGTCGCCAGAAGCGATCTGCGTCGGCCAATGCTGTTAGGATTCCTCATCACGCATGAGAAAAAATGCATCGTCGACCCGATCCGTGTAAGAAGCGCGATCTGTGTCGGAGAACGCAGACCGTGTTCCAAGGAACACGGTCTGTGTCACCCTGCGCAGAAACACGTCCTTCCGGCCTTATGCAAAAACTTGAGATATGAGATTCAGATCTCCATAAAACATCAAAGAATAGTGTAGAAAACATCTATCATCATCAGAAAAGCCAAAAACCTTGTTTCCCAATCATAGAGATGAGTTTCATGGAGGATTTCTAAGGATTCCGTCATTGAAACTTCGTCGTTCCTCCTCTCCTTGCTATTGTCCTGCGCTCCCCGTGTGTCCTCTTTCCTCTAGCACAATTCTCCAGGCAATGAGAAGATGAAAACAATAATACTAATAAACCCTAGGGAGAATCATGTCTTACCTATGAGAGATAGAGACTTAAGGGAAGAAGAGAGATGATGGCTAGGGAAAAAGAAGAGAGGAGAGAAATATGAGGTTTAATCTTATTTATATGGGTTTGGGGTAGGAGAATTACCTAATTGCCCTTAGTTAATTTAATTAAAATTAATTCTATTCTAAATAGAATTTCCGAGCGTCACATCAGAAACCCCTTAGAATAAAATTCGTCCTCGAATTTAGGTGAAGGTAAGAGTCTCACCAAAAATGTAAGGAAACTCCCGGCACATTTCTTCTTCTAGTTCCCATGTGGCTTGATGATGCACCCTAGCCACTTTGACCATCGCCACAATCTTGTTCCTCATTCTTCTATTTTGATAATCCAGAATTTCCACATGATACTCAATATAAGTCAAATCATCTCTAATTTTGATCTCCTCTAGCTGGATCACATTTGCGTCGTCATGATTGTACTCCTTGAGCATGAACATGTGCAACACATTATGCACATGCCCGAAGGATGGGGGCAGTGCCAATCTGCATGCTCTGTCACAGATCATCTCCAGTACCTCAAATAGTCCAACATACTATGGACTGAGCTTTCCCTTCATGCTGAACCGCATGACACCTTTTGTCGGTGATGTCTTCAGCATTACTCTATCGCCTATTTTGAAAATGTGGTCTCTTCGTCCTTTGTCTGAATAGCTCTTTTGTGGTCCTGAGCTGCTTTCATCATTTCTCTGATCAGCTCCACTTTCTTTGCACAGTCTTTGATGAGAGCAGGTCCGAGCAGTCTTCTTTCTCATACTTCATTCCAACATGCCGACGAGCGACATGGTCTACCATATAATGCTTCGAATGGTGCCATCTGGATGGTTTCCTAGTAACTGTTGTTGTATGAGAGCTCGATCAGTCGAAGGTGGGTATCCCAACTACCCTTCCAATCGAGTGCACAAGCTCTTAGCATATCTTCCACCATTTGTATGGTGCGCTCCATCTGTCCGTCCGTCTTCGGGTGGAATGTTGTGTTGTAGTTTAGCATGGTCTCGAATGCCTCCTGGATGCCCTTCCAAAACTTGGATGTAAAACGAGGATCTCGGTCTGACACGATGGAAATGGGAATACTGTGTAGCTGAATAATCTCGTTTGTATATAACTCCCCCATTTGCTTCGTCTTCATTAGCAAAAAATGTGTTGATTTCGTCAGTCGGTCCACGATCACCCAAATAGCATTGTATCCTCTCTTCGTACAGGGAAGGCCGGTGATGAAGTCCATCGAGATGTGATCCCACTTCCACTCTAGAATGCTAAATGGCTGAAGAGTCCTATAAGGTCGCTGATGCTCGATCTTTACCTGTTGACAAACAAGACATCTATAAACATAATTAGCTATTTCTCTTTTCATGTCCCTCAACCAGAAGCTTCATTGTAGGTCCTTGTACATCTTGGTGCTGCCGGGGTGGATGACAAACTCTATCTTGTGGCATTCATCTAGCACTTCTCTGCATAATTCCTGGTTCTTGGGAACCTATAGACGACCATTATATCAAATTGCACCATCTGGAGAAATGTTGAAATCTGCATCTCCTCTCTCGCATAGCTTGACCATCTTTTGGTATTCTGCATCTTCTTGTTGAGCCTTGATAATCCTGCCAACCAGATCAAGTTGCACTTCCATATGAGTCATCATCAATAATTCTCGCTCTATGAGCTTCGGATTCCATTGCACTATACTTTCCAACATGTTCCATCTTCGTACTCTCAGACATGCAAGTCCATCGGCTCGTTTCCTACTCATGGCGTCCGCAACTGCATTCGCCTTGCCAGGATGCATGGTAGCTTATGGCAAACACATAGTTTTTGAAGAATTCCAGTCATATTCTCTACCTCATATTTAGGTATTTCTGTGAAAATATATATTTAAGGCTTTTGTGGTCGGTGAAGACTTCGAATTCTTCACCATACAAATAATTCCTCTAAATCTTTAGTACGAACACGACTGTCGCCAGCTCCAAGTCGTGTGTAGGATAGTTCACCTCGTGCTTCTTCAGCTGTCTTGAAGCATATACCACCACCTTGCCATGTTGCATTAGTACGCATCATAAGCCTGTGTCACATGCATCAGAGTACACCACATAACCTCCACTCCCAGTTGGAATTGTGAGTATTGGTGTTGCGGTGAGTCTATTCTTCAATTTTTGGAAGTTGTCTTCGCATTGTTGCGTCCATTCATACTTCACTTTCTTCTTTGTCAGATTTGTCCGTGGAGAGGCTATCTTGGAAAATTTTCTGATGAACCTCGGTAATAGCCCGCCAGTACGAGGAAACTCCTGATCTCTATTGCATTCTTTGGCCTTTCCCAATTTGTCACAGCCTCCACTTTTGTTGGATCCACAGAAATCCCATCCTTCGATATGATGTGTCCGAGAAACATGATCTGATCTAGCCAGAACTCACACTTGGAGAACTTCGCAAATAACTGATGACTCCGTAAAGTCTCCAATACAATGCGAAGATGCTCCCTATGCTCTTCTGGACTCGAGGAATAGATCAGTATGTCGTCGACGAACACAATGACGAACTGGTCAAGATTTGGCTTGAAGATCCGATTCATAAGGTCCATGAATGTCGTTGGAGCATTGGTCAGGCCAAACGGCATTACGAGAAACTCGTAGTGCCCATATCTAGACCTGAACGCCATCTTTGACACATCCTCCTCAGCTATCCTGAGTTGATGGTTGTCGTTTCTTAGATCAATCTTCGAAAACATTATTGCTTTGGAGAGTTTATTTAACAAATCATCGATGCGTGGTAAAGTATATTTGTTCTTCATCGTCGCCTTGTTCAACATCCTGTAGTCAATGCACAAACATAGTGACACGTCCTTCTTCTTCACGAACAGAACTGGAGCACCCCAAGGTGAGATGCTAGGCTGGATAAACCCCTTGTCGAGAAGCTCCTATATTTGGGTCTTCAGTTCCTTCATCTCAGCTGGCGCCATGCGGTAGGGAGCTTTCGATATAGGAGCCGTTCCTGGCACAAGATCGATATGGAAATCGATCTCCCTCTGTGGCGGTAGTCCCGAGACATCTGCTGGGATGACATCTAGAAATTCTTTCACCACCTCTATCTTGTCTATCTCCTTGGCTGGTTCGTCTCTCTTCACCATGCTCGTTAGGTAACCTCAGCATCTTCTTCTCACCATCTTTTCGACCTTCATGGAAGACACCAATACTTTGCTGTTGTAGTTCAGGGTACCTCGAATGGTAGCCCGTGGTTCGCCCCAAGGTGTACGAATCTCGATCTTCTTTTGTAGGCATTGCGTGCGCGCGTCGTGGTATGACAGCCGGTCCATACCAAGGATGATGTTGTAGTCCGTCATCGGGATGATCACCAGATCTGCAAAAAAATCCTTTTGCTCGATCCACACCGGTATGTTAGGTACATATCGGTGAGTGTGAATAACACCCAAAGGAGTAGAGAACTCCATCGGGTATTGGGCATCTTCTACTTTTAGGTTGATTAAAGCAGCAAAGCCCTTGGAGATAAACGAATGAGTAGCTCCAGTGTCAAACAGTATCGTAGCAGGAACATCAGCAATAAGAAGGGTACCTTGGATAAAGTCATCAGGGCGATTGTCGTAGTCGTCGCACATTTGGTTAGCACGTCCAGCAACTCGGTTGGCGCCTCCTCCTCTTCCTCGATCTTGTCTATCTCTTTGTGGCTCGGGGCAGTCTCTGATGTAGAGGCCCTGTTTGCCATAGTTGATATAGGCACCAGTCTTTTTGTAGCATTCCCCGTGGTGGTTCTTCTAGCAGTGAGGGCAGACACCTTGACTCTGCTGGGGCTGGTGGTTGTTTTGATGAGCATATCGAGTATCACGAGGTTTCATAGGGCCTCGCTCGGTCATCATGGTGATTGCCTCCCCGGTCGCCTCCTGTTAACCCAATTGGGTCTGGATTGATCAGGATGACGCGGCGCAGTCTTGTTCTTCATCTCTTCCTTATGATTCTTCTCTAGCTCAGATGCTACTTGAGCCATTGGTCGATGGTGATGCAGTTGCTCCCAATGGTCCCAACTCTAATCTCAGAGTTCAGGCCACGAACGAAGCACTTGGTGCTCTCCTCCTCTCTCTCCTGCAGATTGGAGTACTTCTGTAGGTGAATGAACTTATTCATGTAGGCATTGATGTTCATGTTGCCCTGTTTCAACTGCAGGAACTCCTCAGCTTTTTGGGCCCTCTTGTAAGCAGGAAAGTAGCGAGTGCTGAAAGCCTCCTTGAACTCCTTCCAGGTGACGGTGTCCTTATCCCCGGACTTGGTGATCTTGATGGTGTCCCACCAGTCCTTGGCATCGCCAATCAAGCGGTTGACCGCATAGACGATCTTTCTTGCTTCAGCGCATTCCATTTCCTAGAATGTTTCTTCCATCTTTTGGATCCACTTCTGAGCACGTTCGAAGTTGTTAGTCCCATTGAATTTAGGAGGGTGCAACTTAAAGAACTGTTGGATAGTGTCCTTGGAGTTCACAGTTGGTTGCTGGTCCTGAATAGTCCGTCGTGTATTACCACCACATGGATTTCCTTCTTGACTAGAAGCCTTAGTATCAGCCTGCAATTTTCATCAACGCATAGGGTGATTAGCCTACATCATCATCATAAAAATTAACTGGTTTAAATACTTACTTGATGGGGACGGCTGCTCATGACAATTGCACATGGACTTAACATCCTACATCCTAAGGAATCCATAAGGTTCCTAACGTTAGGCTCTGATACCTAAATGTAACGCCCCCAAAATTTAAATTTTTTGGGCTACATTGCACATCATACATCATTGATTTGACTCTTGACTGTTCAGTCAAGGACTAAGCCACATCAGCGGAAGACTATACAATTACTAAAAGTCTACTAATATTAAAATAAAATGCTAAACTGATCTAACATAAAAATCTGGACAAATCTGACATAACATCATAATAGTGCTAAAGACTTAACATGAATAAATGAGTTAGAAGGTACAACTCAATGGCATCCTAATACATGCTCAACCTTAGACCAGAAGATAACATGTGCAACTGAAGATTGTCATGAGCATCGCACGTGCACGCCACCATCATCAGAGTACCTAATTTTCTGTAGGGTTCAGATGCAGGAGAGGCGAACCTTTCGTGAGCTAGCGCCCAGTATGTAAGGCTCAAATAGGAATAAAAATAAAATAGAATAATAAATCATGCTTGAGAGAAATATCATAAAAGACATGCAAATTATTATTCATGAGCATTATCATTATTTTCTTTTAGTTCCGGCAGCGACGAACCCGAATTCGATAAGGCATCATTTTCAGTTAGGAGTCCTGACACGGTCTGTGTTGTCCAACACGGTTCGAGTTGTCCTCCAGCGGGGCGGCGGATCCAATTAGGGTTTTATCATCGATGCGGAGCCAAGACGCGATCCTCGCCGGCGGACATGGCTGGGATTTGTCGTCATCATGAAGAGGAACGTTTAGCCAGGACGTGACTGCGTCGCCAGAAGCGATCCGCGTCGGCCAACGTTGTTAGGGTTCGTCATCACGCATGAGAAAAAATGCATCGTCGACCCGATCCGTGTCGGAGATACGGTCAGAGTTCGACGTTAGGCATAAAGAAGAAGCGTGCCGCCGGGTGTGATCCGCGTCGGAGAATGTGGCCCGTGTTCTGAGGAACACAGTCTGTGTCACTTGCGCAGAAACACATCCTTCCAGCCTTACGCAAAAACTTGAGATCTGAGATTCAGATCTCCATAAAACATTGATAAAACATCAAAGAGTAATGTAGAAAACATTTATCATCATCATAAAAGCCAAAAATTATGTTTCTCAATCATAGAGATGAGTTTCATGGAGGATTCCTAAGGACCCCCCTAAATACCTCATCTCTTGTAAGATCCGTCATTGAAACCTCGTCGTTCCTCCTCTCCTTGTTGTTGTCTTGCGCTCATTGTGTGTCCTCTTTCCTCTAGCACATTCTCCAAGCAATGAGAAGATGAAAACAATAATACTAATAAATCCTAGGGAGAATCATGCCCTACCTATGAGAGAGAAACTTGAGGGAAGAAGAGAGATGACGGCTAGGGCAAAAGAAGAGGGGAGAGAAATCTAAGGTTTAGGTCTTATTTATAAGAGCTTGGGGTAGGAAAATTACCTAATTATTTTTAGTTAATTTAATTAAAATCAATTATAGTCTAAATAGAATTTTTGGGTGTCACATCAATTATAGGGAACATTGACACTGCAATAGGGAATCTAGAGAGATAAAAGCAGAGCAAAACCAAAGTTTTGATGAAACAATGTTAATAAACTAAAAGACATGAACATGCTTACTAACAGTACACCATTATTCAGACGAGTCATGAAAAAAGAAACATAATCACTTGAATAGAAAGACGAGTACTCCGTTTGCATTTCTAATCCTCCATAAATCTTGAAGAGAAGAAGCATAAATAATAGACATGGAAATTAAACAAACACTTCAATATAGAAAGATAAAAAAACAAATGAGAAAATATACACAGATGGGAGATCTAAGGTCTACGGCCGCCTGATGGTCGACCATTTTATAAGAGGGAGGATGCGTGGAAAGGGGAAAATGATCATGGGGCAGGGAGGTTAGGGCTTAGTTTTAAATAATAATAATAATAATATGTGATATTGTAAGTCAGAGAAAATAGAAAGAAAAGCAAAAGGAAAAGGAAAATGCAATCACTCCACTAAAGCCAAATACACTTGATGTTCAATGCGTGTGAGCTTTTTTTATAATCTTGGGTTCGATTATTTTCATTGAACTTTTTACTATTTATTTTAGAACTATCAAAAAAAAGTTTCACGTAATAAAACATAATCTGATTTATCCACAAAATTTAAATTCATTGCAACAGTATATATAATGGTTGTCCACCAATAGTGATTATTATTATTTTTAATTTAGTTGGTATGAGTAAATATTTTTGTGGATACTAATATGCTTTTATTGTCACGATATCAATTGTTCGTAAAACTAATTTCTAAGTTGCCACGAAATGTCAACTCGTGACTAATAAATACAATAATTATCACAAATTATACATCATGCCAATTGATTTGTGGCTAAAAACCTGATTTGTTGTAGCATATAACATCAATAAATTTTTTTATCCTTACAATATTTATATGCATCTTTTTTATCTTAACATTTTTTCCATTGACATTTTATCTACTAATTCAACGTAATCAGATAATTCATTGTAATGAAGAACACTGTCATCATTACTTTTCAAACTACATAATTATTTGATGTCAATTGGATCAATCCCATTAAAATAATTTTCCTTCAATTAATTTACCAAAAAGAAACACCCAATAAACTTCGCTCTAATACCACATGTTGAAAATTTTTCTTTGAATTTTTATATATGAATTTAAACAACTCAAATGAATATCTTGCACAAAAATAATAATAGACAAAAGATACATTATATTTACCTGAAAAATCTTTCAATAAGTAGATAATAAATATACAACAATTGCCCGAGTAATTTTATTATATCAAGAATGAATTACAAAATTTGCTTAAACTCAAAATAATAATAATTAGAAATAACAAATATATCATCTGATTATTGTGATTCTATATTGTACATATAAAAAATCAAATTCTATGTAATTATGGTATAAAGAAACTTTCAAAAATCTTCGTGATCTAATTTTCTTCTTAATTTCTTGCTCAACAAGAAGAAGTTCTTCATCTTCTTTCTTAGAAATCTAATATTCTCTCATATTCTCACTACTAAGAAATTAAGATTGATATCTCTTTACTATATGATGATTCGTGGTCAACCTCTTTAGAGGAAAGAAAGAAAAAATTCTCTCCAATAAGTCTTGATCACCTCTTCCCCGCACCAGAAAAATATCTAGTTTATATATTAATTAAAACTAGAATGAAATATCAGCTCGAATTGATTAATTACCATAAGTATTAAAAGAGTTTAAATACTATAAAATTTTAATGATATGTACACCTTAGTCCAACATCTTGTTGATAAACCGATTATAAAAGAAGGTTTAATGTAAGAAATTAAAAACAAATGAAAGATAATATTTATTTATTAGAATAAAACTCAATATTTTTATTTCACGGGTACGTTATCTTCAGTTTATTATTTTTCGATAAATTCAGTGCATGTTTTCTTTTTAAAATATCTCTAAAATATGAAAGATTAATGAACGGGGCTGACCATTTTCCCTAGGCCCAACCAGTGCCTGATAAGGGTTTGAAACTTATTAGGCCCTAACCCAAATTCAAAGCCTAATCAATGGTCTAGGCAAAGGCCCCGGCTTGTGATCGTCTAATCTTATTTAGTTTATGATGTTTAAATTTCATAATTGTAAAAGAATATTTTGTGCATGATTTTATTATTGTTTGAACGTCAAGATTGTGATGATCTTGATTTTGGAGATCTATTTTCACTCAATTGAGTGTTTAAGATGTTATACTTAATATTTCAATGAGGTTTGATTTGAATGATAAGTGACATATTTTCGCTTAGGATCTATTTGGTTAGGATGAAAAAAGAAGAGAGAGATTAATAATAAAGAAGAATATTCTTTCCATTCATCTCTAATTGTCCATTTCTTTAACCTCAAAATAATGCATAATATAGGAAAAACATATATATTTAGTAAATATTTTTAATTTTATCTTTATATAATTAAATATATAAATACATTTTGTAAGCATATATTCATTCAAATAAAATTCTCATTATTTTCCTACCTTTAACTCATATTATTCAGATAAAGTTATTTTTTTATTTTCTTTCTCTTTTATTTTTGTTTCCTAATTTTTCGTTATCTTCCCTTTCTTCTTATTTGATTATTGAATCAAACAAACTATTGCTTAGGGACAAACTAAATTCGTCGGGACAAATATTTCTGTGTTTAAGGGTTACAACTGAAATAAGTTTTAAATGTGCTAACTATTTTCATCAGCAAATGCTTTAAATATCAGAATGGCAACCAAAAACACCTTCACCCAACCCCCACCCACACTTTTACTCCCGCAAATAACTTTTATTATTCATTTATCAGTTTTAACAATTTCTTCACTTCTTAAAGTTTTCCTTCCATTTCGATGACTGGATCACAATTTCATTATCATTTTATGCCGTATCAACCAACATATAGTAAATAATATATAAGTATAATGTGATGATAATAAAAAGGGGTGGTACCCCTCCTTCTACGGGGAAGTAAAGAATTTTAGAAGAAAACACACTGAATCTGGTGCATATGACAGGGTCAGTTGCTAATCTAAAAAAATAATGGAAATGAACTTTTATTCACAAAATTTGTGGGCAAAAATATTTTAAAAAGAAATATATCAAGCATTTAGTTAACGGGGACAAGGAGCGTGTAGCGCACTTTTAGTATAGTGCGCAACAGAAAGTAACGTCAGTACAAAAAAAATTGAACATTGTTCATTTGTACAGAAAGTGTCTATTACTTTTTGTACAAGTGCGTTAGATATTTCTTTTTTCCTTAGTTAATATATCAAATATTCAGTATCCCAACAATCAATTTTAAGTTTAAAATTAAAAAGATAATATCTCACAAAACATTCATTATTAAGATTATGGAATCATAATATTATATTATGATTCAAGAGAGTACGAAAAATTTTCAAATTAATGGATAAGTCTGGATAAGTGACATTTTTTTTTTCCTTTATTTAATCAAAACTACTTCTTAAATGCTAATTTTTTTGTTCAAAATTTTGATTTGAAGTGAATTGTTTCTAATAATTTTAACAAGTCAATTAGTGAGTCAAACGAGTTTATCAATTACTACGATTCAACTCGTTTCTAGGAGGACAAACTCTTACAAATTCACCATTTAGTTGGCGATATTGACAAGTTCAGACTCAATTCACTAATTTTTTTATTAAGAATTTATTTGGTTCAACAATTAGGAGAAGAGAAGGTAATGAAAGAAAAAAAAAGTAAGAAAAGAAAACGAAAGATAATAGAGATGAAAGAGTTAATCTTATTTGAATGACATAACTTAAAGGAAGATAATGAAACTATAATTTATGTTGGTATTCTAATAATTATGTTTATATATTTAATTATATAATTAAAATTAAAATATTTTTTAAATATATTTTTCTTCTTTATATTTTAATTTGAAGTTAAAAAAATAAACTTTTGAAGGAAATGAAAATAAATGAAGAAGATATTTTTCTCCGATCATCTCCTTAAAAATATAATCAAGGTTAAACATTTAACCTCTTTTTTTCTTCCTTTCCTTGCAAACCAAACAGGCCTTTCTTAGCGACAGATATATGTTTTATACTTTTACATGAATTTAGTGTTTATGTCAATTGGTAGCGTAATCATATAAATAATTAAATTAATATTATTATCAGATAGAAGTAATCATTTTTTTAGTTTGATAGTATATACATAAAATAAAGAAGAATTTACTAGACACGATATTCACTTTGTAATGAATATTTATTATTTTAAGCTATATGCATATTTAAAATAAAAGGACAAAAAATGTAAAGGCAAAGGGCTGGAACAATGGTCCTACTTGTTGGTGCCGTAGATGTTGGTGCATATTGTAAGCTATCAATTTTTGGTTGAGGCCAATGGATAATGAATAGGCAGTGGTGTGCGAATTTGGCATCGGCCGAGGCCCGCCATCACCAAAGGGAGATGTCCATGCACCGGAAAGCAGCTCAGCCACAAACCTGCAATCTTAATTAGTTATTGTTAAATAAATATGCGCAGACTTTTGTTAAATAAATAATGGTCACGGAGCATATTACATAACATCTAAGTTTGCAGTATCACTTTTATTCGTTTAATTGAATTGAACTGCTAAAGCTGTTTGAGGATGTGAATATTCAAAGGAAACGACGAAAGGGAAGACTATTATAAGGCTGTGTTTAGCACAATATAAAATAACGTTAAGGTGACGTATAATATTGACTAAATCAACACATTAGTTAAGATTTTAAAACTCAACGTTTTAAAATGCTTACCATATCAATATCTAAAATAATTATTAAAGTGTTAAAATTTATTTTTTAATATATCTTTAAAATATTTTATTATTCCTTATTATTTGTATAGACATAGTTATTTTGTTATACCATGTGACCATTTTATTATTATTTTATTAATTTATAAATTATTTAGTTAACTATTTATTTTATTGTTATTTATTAGTATTAAAATAGTTAAAAGAAAACTAAATTATTTAACTTAGAAAACATATAATAATATAAATTATTTGTATTTTTTAGTCATTTTACGCTTATCAATCAATTCAAACGCTGTATTTGTTAAATATTTTTATCAAATTTAATAATTAACTCGTTACTAATTAATCACTAATCTTTAGTCGTTAATTATTATCTATTATTAATTATTTAAAATGTTTGGTATTACCAAACAGAGTCAAAGTATAAAAGATGAATATTTTTTTAATTATTTTGTAGTCAGTGATCAAATTCTCAATAAAATTAATTTATTCTTTTAATTGTCCACGAAGATTTGACAACTCTTAACTTTCTAAAGATTTGACAACTCTAACTTTCTAAGACAATATTATACAAAATTCTAAAATAATTCACTTCATTTGTCGTTGATTATAATCCAACGGAGATATATATTTTAATATAACTATATATAAATTATATATTTTTTGTTAATATTTATTCACGCTGAATTGAATGATTTTGTATATTAAAGTGTCAGAAAATATAATAATAATAATATAATAATTTTATATAATTTTAATTATGTAAGTCCCTCTTACAAGAAAAAAGAGAAAAGTTGTATGAGGGACAACCTCTGGTAAGACTTAACACTATGTTTGGATTGAGGGTAATGGAGGGTAATGAAGGGGAGGGGAATAATTAATCTTGTTTGGATAATAATTTTTAGGAGGGGAAAGTTAAAAATTAACCTCCTTTCCCCTCCTAACTAACTAAAAATGATTACCCCCAAATTGGGGTTGAATGGAGGATAAAGAATTTTATCCTCCATTTCCTTCCCTCCCATTATCTTCCCCTCCCCTCCCTTCTTCTACCCTCTTATATCCAAACATACCCTAACACTATGTTTGGATTGAGGGTAATGGAGGGTAATGAAGGGAAGGGTAATAATTAACCTTGTTTGGATAATAATTTTTAGGAGGGAAAAGTTAAAAATTAACCCCCTTTCCCCTCTTAACTAACTAAAAATGATTACCCCCAAATTGGGGTTGAATGGAAGGTAAAGAATTTTACCCTCCATTTCCTTCCCTCCCATTATCTTCCCCTCCCCTCTTATATCCAAACATACCCTAAGAGTAAGAGGTGGGAGACTCCCCTCTCTCTACCCAAGTCATACGAAAAAAAAACTGCACTAACAATTTTATTCGCTCATCTCCATGGTACAATTTTATTTGCTCATCTCCCTTACCATGTACAAGGATACTCATTGCAATTTGCTTTCTTTCACTATTTTTCCGATAACAAATTCAAAATTTTTAAAATTATGAGCATATGACTAATTCAATATTCAGACGAATGATGACGAAAGTAAATTCTGATCAAATTGACGATTTCAAAATTCGAATTCGAAACTACTAAATAATAGTTTCCTCATTCTTTAATTCAAAATACAAACTCATTAATTATATATGTCAATCAATTTATTATTGATATTAGAATTACAAGTGTAGATAAAAAAGACACAATAATTAGTTGTTTGAAACTCCAGTCACTTTTTTTGCACAACATTTTCGGACAAACACCTTTTGGACCGGAGTCAATTCACTGATTTAATTTCAACATTGTCATGCTGGCAATGTGAGCCGAAGGGCAGCATCCTGCTTGCTCATGTCTGCCGCATCCCCTTTGACTGCTCCCTTTTCCTGCCACTCTTCGCCTCTTGAACATCCATCAGAGTCAAAGAAATTACATTTTTATTAGACAAAGACAAAATTATCCACGACTAATAAAAATAGACGATATGATCATCAATTTATAAAAGCAAGATCATAAGATGAAATGCCAAAGTTTACCTTCAACTTTTTTTAAAAAAATGAAAGTTAAAATGAGAATTATTTCTACAACTCCGAAAGCATAATCTCTCTCAAAATTCCAAAACTCTGCTTCGGAACTCAACTTCATCGGTCTTTAATCATACATTTAACTCGTTATCCGAGTTATGTTTTTGGACCATTTAGCCAAGGATTCATATGTGCACGTCTCCAAATGGTCTCGAGCAAGATATGTCAACATGGGCATTCTAACACTTCCGAAATCAGATCTTATCATTTGACAAAATCATGATTTTAGAAATGTTACCACATAATATTATTACTTTTGATTTGACCATTTGATCGATCAATCCCAGAGTCACATTATATAAATACCATATTTTTAAAACTAAACATCTTTGACATATACAAAATACTAATACTTCTATTATATCAGTTCCAAAAGAAGACTAACAATTCATCAATAGACCATAACAAATTATTAAATGATAAAGTTCAACATCCTCTCTATTACATAGAAGACTCCAAACTGGACCAGTGACACATTAATCAAAATCCTATGCCATGTGCAAGTTGATCATCACAGACTTCATCATCATCATCATCAACCATCATTCCTACCTAGCAATTTGTGTTGCCTGCAAAATTAGAATCAGCAGGGGAGATAAAACATTCCGTAAGCAATGACGCTCAATATGTAATAAGAACATAATAAGGAACAATAATCTAGGACAATTAATAATTTATCTTTTTTTGTCAATTAATAATTTACCAATGTCATTCTATTCTTTTGTCTTTATTCATTTTAATCAATCATTTCAATCGATCATTTCCTATCAATTACTTTCAATCAATCAGTTTTCAATTATTAGTACATGAAGATTCCAACAATTCGGGGCCAATATGGATAGCTAGGTCATGGGTCAACCCGAGACCCATCAATAATAATTAATTTCAGAGAGAGCATCAATAACCCTCAAGTGATTAAAGCCTACTCTCTCTATCAATAAACAAGGACACCAATAATCCTTATAGGATTAAGATATTGCCCTTATTCAATAACTCAGAACACCGATAA
>LTAE01009137.1:4615-19161 GCA_001647135.1 Pontederia paniculata
TACATATCTTGTATAATCTTAATATATGCAACACCCACTCTTTTCTTTTGCAAGGCTTTCCAGAGTACCTCTCTTGGTACACGATCATACGCCTTTTCTAAATCAACGAAAACCATATGTAAATCTTTTTTCCTACTTCGATACTTCTCCATCATTCCCCTTAGTAAATAAATCGCCTCTGTAGTGGATCTTCCTGGCATGAATCCAAACTGTCTCTCAGAAATACTAGTCTCCACTCTCAATCTATGTTCAATCACTTTTTCCCATAACTTCATTGTATGACTCATAAGCTTAATCCCTCTCATCTTTGAATATTCTATGATAATTTGAAATATGTAGGGCATATCTGATTTATCTCTCTTGTTTCCTCTGTTCTTTTGAAATGATATGTTCACCTTCGTTTTTCCTTATCCTTCAATGGTGATGGAATGATGAAAAGAATGTGAATAGAGGCACATTTGATCCATTCAGATGAGACTTACAGCATTTTCTGCAATATCATCAATAATATTTTTCTCTTGGCTTTTTAAAGCATCTATACCAAATATAGAGTTGAGGTAGGGCCCAATTAGTTCATGAATTTAAGTTTTTCTAGGGGAGTTCATGAATTTAAGTATCATACAACATAGATCTAATCTTCATGATTGAATCAGATAGGATTTATTAGAATCTGAATTCTGAAAATCAGGGTTCACACCTAAAAAACTCATATATTAGTTTTTTTTCAGAAAGAGAAAAGACTAACATATGAGTTTTCTCAAGATTTTTGTGTAATACAATTTTCATGATGTTCATATTGGTGATCCCAATTGTAATTGTACCCAAGGTTGTCATGATCGAGATCTTACCTAAGATTGGAAGGGGGTGGTAGGATTGACAATCCTATGATCGGATCAAGGATTTCTAGATCCTACTTATAATATAATATATCTTTTATACTCATATGTTACTTTCAACACTTACACTCGTTTAATTATTTTTTTTTTCAAAAATCTCCAATGTAGAGCAACACATTACATTTCAGAGGTGAATGACGTTATGTAGAGAATATGCTAACATCTGCGAGAATTGTGACATGAGATTGGATGGAGTGATCAATATAATTTCATTGTGATGTTATAAACACATGTAATTTACCATTCCATTCATAAATCTGGAATGTTCCATCGCTTGGTAACCATCCTATTCATTCTAAAAAAATACATCTCAAATATGTCGACCTACAAGATGAATTAGTCAACTAAAAAAATCAAACAATTAACATTCAAATATTTGAGGGTGGTTGAGATGAAGGAGTGGGGAATAGTTTACACATAAATTGGAAACAAAGAAGTGTTCAAAACTCAAGGTAATCATCAAATTTAAGACTATGACGTTCAAATTTTAAAGAAATGAGAAGTGATTGCCGAACAATAAAAAAGTACAATCGTCTGAGAGTGAAAAATGTTAAATAGTAGGTTATAAGTTACCATTTAAAGAAAATATGTTTTTTGAACACCATGGGATAAGATCAGTAGGATCTTACAATCTTGCAAACAATCCTAAGCGAACTTATGAATTTGATTATTTCTTGAGATCGAGATTGGAGATCCTGCACAAGATTGTACGATCTTACGATCTTGCAAGCTATCTTGGCAACCATAGTGGTCCCTATACTTTGGTTTACAATCTCGTAACTTATTTTCATGGTGATCATCAGCATTTAATGTGTAAAAGCAGCATGATTATTATCCAGTCCAATATCCTTCGAATATATATATAGAAGAGTTACCGAGAGAGGAGAATGTTTCATCCTGCGTTTCTTCATCAGGGAAAAGTGTCCTAAAGATTCCATTTTCATTGAATGACCAACTTCAAGATGAAAAAATAAAGAATTCAACAAGAAGCGACCATTAACTAAAAACAACGGCTGGATCATGGAAGACATGTTAAGGACTTTAAAACAACAAGAAGAGTGAGAATAGGTCATGACATTCTGATATGACCTGCTTTAGGATAATTTGATGTGATTTGTTTCAATAAATAAGTTAGGCTTAGTTTCTAAATTTTATTGGCTTAAAGATGTCTGTTTTTATTTTGTTTTATTGGTTCTTGTCTTATAAAATCACTTTGTATAGTTAGTATGTTTATTATAAATAGAGTTTTTTCCCTAAAAAATATATTTTTAGTTATATATATCATTTATATAGTCAAATATTTTTTTAATTAATAAGTAACTTATTGCTAATTAATAAACCATGCCAAAGTTTTATTAACATAATAAACCAGTCAAGTCATGCTTGATTTTTAGACCTTTTAAAGATGCAAAACATACATGTTTAGTTTTTTTTACCTTTGTAGCATGTTTCACTTAGTACTTGACCTAGTGTTGTCTTGTCTGTTGTCATTTGGTGACTAGAGCTTATATGTAAATTTGATCAGTTTTAAAATAAATATAGTATAAATTGTTAAAAATAACCTTAAAAATTGTTAAAAAATAAATATCATAACAAAATAAAGCTATTTAGAAGAAAAAAATACCAAACGTATTACAGTAGTATGCCATTACACCTCTAGAGACAAGAAGTCCTCCTAAAGAGCATTCAAAATTTTGACAAAAAGAAATTAAAGTTTCCTCTTTTATGCTTGTAAGGTGATCCATAGTTCTGCTCATTTATATGTAATTTTTTTATTTGATTACAAATTTGATATATGTAGCATAACTACCAAAGTTTAAATATATATATTTCTTGTAATCTAATAGGAACTTACATGTGACTTTTGTTTCATTTGTGTAGATAAAACTTCTCTTAAAAAATATGTACAATAAAAAAGGGATGATCCATTATCTCATCCGAATGTTTTGTCATCAGCAGCTTAAAACAAACACAAGCAGCCGCGCCCTCCTTGGCGCAAATGCCACTGCTACCTTGCATTGTCGTCCTCTTCTCTTTTTTTTCTGTGTAACTGCACGTCCCACTGCTAGATGCTGCCTTATCTTCTGCTATAGAGGCTTCTTCCCCCCCTCGTCTCCTCGCTACCCACATCCTGTATTTGGGGCTTGTTTTCCCTTGCAGATCGAGACCATATGGGAGTGTGTTTTAGTTAATGTTGTTTCTCTTGCAGCATAGCAAATTGGGCATGTATGTTTACTAAATATCCAAACAGATAACATGAAGAGTGCCATTCATGGTATCAGGAAAAGCATGGAGCTAAAATTGTTAAAAACCAAGTAACTTCTTGAAATTAAATTGATTTAAATATAATTGTTATATGTATATATAGTATTTTAGCAAAAATGGATTCCCTAGATGCTGAAGAAAACATAAAATACAATCCCATTTTCTTTATGGATGGTCATACTAGCCACTCTGATTATCGGGTCCATGGTCCATATGGCCAAAAATCCGAAGATCTAGGGCGTCGTTTTGCATGAAGATAATGCCCTCAATTGTTCAAGCGAGACCAGGTCGCCAGAAGTAATCTGAGTTTTACAAGTGTGACTACAGTCGGCAAAATCTTCAAACTATGTTTTCTCTTTTGTGATGAAACTTTACTACTCCCCCTTTGCGGCAAGAAGTATTCTAAAAAGCCTTTGATGCTGGAGTATATAAAGTTATCAAACTCCATCTTGATAAAGTTCATTTACTGCCCTGGTTTCAGGTCTATTTTAGAACAACCATTTTCTTGGTTGAAAATTTCCAAGGGGGAGAATTGAAACGTGACAGATCTTTTTTTTTTCTTTTTGAGAGGGTAAAGGATGAGAGCCTTGTGCACTCATCCAGCTTTATCACTGAAATCCTATGTTACATATTGAGGTCACAAAGTATTATCATATTATAAACTCGCACAATCTCGCATCAAATTCAACAAATCTTATTAATAACTTTTCTTGAGACAACTTCCGCCTGTTGTCATGCTTGAGCTTTGTCCATTCTTAGATCTTTTGGGATAGGAGTATTACCTTCATGATACATACTACTGAGGATTATGACATGACCTGTTTAAGAACTTTTAGCTATGACCCCACAAAGGAAATTGAAAGTTCAAGTTTCTATTTCTGCCTTTAACTAAATAAACTTTCATGATTGTGTAAAAAGTTATTCTATTCTCTGATGCCATATTTAAAGGATAAATTTCGGTCTCATGCATTCTTCTTGACTTCAAGTTCGCATTGCATGAGTGACTTTGTTTCAGACATCATTTGTTGCAATTTACTTTGCATGTCATTTCTGTTGATTGGTGGAACTAGTAAGCCATTTTGGTATAAGCAACTTTTGTTATGACCAAATAATAAGTTTGTGCTTACTTCAATTTAATTTGAACCTGCAGTCTGTGGCAAAATAGAGCAGCATGGTGCAATTCAAAAACAGATATATGATATTGGAGATATTCATAGAGACAAAGGATTCTGCTGATTCCAAAAAGATTCTTAGCTCGAATAATGTGTCAAAGGCGATCAAGGAGAGTATTCACTTGAACTTTGGGGAGTGCGGCCTAGCTCTATCACTTGGATCATTACAATGTTGTTGCCTAATCCTTCAGTTATTTTATTATTCAACTTCATCAGTGAACCTTCTTTTTTCCTTCGCACTTTCAAAAGTTATAGGTTTCTTTCATTTTTGGAAGCAAGTTTCGACCTTGTGTACCTTAATGCTGGAATTTTGCAGTGAAATATCTAAATCCCACAACAAGGATATGTATAATCAGGACTTCTCGTGAGGATCACCAGAAAGTATGGTGTGCTATGACAATGGTTAAAAACATTGGAAATTCTGCGGCAACGTTCAGCTTACTTGACTTGAGTGGTAAGCAAAATTCTTTGTCACTGAAGTTTTTATTTTGATAGAGTAATGAAGTTAGCATATGACCCTGTGTTTGCATAACTTCCATAACATGTAGTTTTCTACCATTTTCCCAGATTTTGATTATGGACTGTTCAAGTTTGTTTTCTAATAGTTCAACAAATTTTTCTTTTGTAAAAAATAACTTTTCTACCATTTTCATCTTTTCAAGTTTGCTACCTGGAAAGGGCAATAGTGTAATATCCGAGCTTAATGCTAATTAATGTACAAGGTAATCAAAGTTTTGTAGTTTTTACAGCTTTGATCATGTTGTGCCTCGTATATATTCCTAACGTGCTATACAAGGAACCAAAAGTAAATTCCTTTTTGGTTAACTAGTTGGCCCTTCGTGGTAGGTTTTTCATCTGATAATCTGAAGAACTGTTCCCGTCACCTTTTTTGAAGTAAAACTCCCATTGTTTGTTTTTAACACCTCATTTATTATTGATTGTGCTCTCTTAGGTGGTGTTTGATTGGTGAATAAAAGGTAGAATAAAATCTTATTTTTCCTTAGTCTACCAAACACCCACAAAAATGACATGGGCAAAGTTGGTATTAGAAAAACGACTATTTTCTCTAACATGTTGGTATTAGGAAAATGACTTTCCTGTAACACCTTTTGACCTGTAACATTTTTCACATCTAACCCTAAACTATAAATTTACATATTTCAGTCTCAGAACTTATGTCAATTTGACACTTAGGTCCTTTTGTTAAGTTTCATCCGAAAATCTATCAACTTATTTTTTCAATAATTATGAAAAATCAATTATAACCTTGCCTTTTTAATATATGAAAAAATATTAAAAGAATAAGAGCACAACATTTCTAATTATTGACAAAGTATTATTATTATTTTTTACTTGTATTGATTATTTTTATTTTTAAAATATTTTATTTTAATAAGAGACTAATGGTAAAATTGGCATTTCATAACTATTAAAAAAATAACTTAACAAAACTTTGGATGGAACTTAACAGGAGGACCTAAGTGTCAAATCACAATAAGTTCAAGAACTAAAATTTGTAAATTTTTAGTTTAGGGTTAGATGTGGAAAAAAGTGATAGTGTAGGGTGTTTAAAAGAAATAACCCTAAAAAACCCATTATACCAAAAAGTAACTTACGTTATTTGATATTATACCAATTTGTATTGTTTTAAATTATAGTTTACTGGTTACGAAAATTGTGGGTAGTTACAACCTACAATGTTTCGTTAGTTTGTCTTGATCACTAGCTTTCTTGTGGTTATGGTAACTAACCTTTCATGTTATAAATACATGATGGATTTTACATTTATAGCACTCTTTGAGAAGTTTATTATCAAATTGTATTGGAGTTTGGTTCACTCCACACTGACTATTTACTGTGGAAGGACAAGCCATTAGTAATTTTGTGTTTAAGATTCTTGCATTTTCTTTGAGAGGGAGGATTCTTGCACTTTTACTACTAATAACTTATATTTTATTTTCATTTTCATAGTCATTTTTAGCCATTTTAACACCTATCCACCTAGTAATCTTTGATCCAATATTCCAACAATTTCAGCATTATTAGCTATTATAAAACATTGGAAGCACAAAAAAGAAATAACATCCATTAAGGAGATACCAATTTTTATGCACATCAAAGAAAAATTCATTTCACTAGAAGGAGGTTGAAAGTTCATTATGGTTCAAACATGATTCTAACATCTTTACACAAACATAAATTTTCATAAGTGTAAAGGAATCAACACAAAATGATCAATCAATCTTTTTTCGTCTTGAGGACAAGGCGGAACTTAGGAGGGGTGTATTGATATGATATCAATTTGTATTGCTTTAAAATATAGTCTGCTGGTTAGGAAAATAGTGGGTGATGTTCCATTAGTGTGTCTTCATCACTAGTTTTGTATGGTAACTAATCTTTCATATTATAAATACATAATGGGCCCTAAATTTGTAGTAGCCTTTGAAAAGTTTATTATCAACTTTATATTGAAGTTTGGTCCACTTCATACGAACACTTTATTATGTAGATTTGCCATCTCGATGGACACATTATTAGTAATGTTTGTGTTTAAGATTCTTTGGACTTTTACTACTAATAGAATTATCTCATTTTCATTTTTACAATCTCCATAGTCCATGTGGAGTGGACCAAACTCCAATTAGAAGGTTGATAAGCAACTTTTCAAAGGTTGAAAATAAAGGTAAAACCCAACCATGTATCTGTAACATAATGGGTTAATTATTACAACTAAATAACATAAATTGCTAATGGAGAAATGAACATAACTACTCACTACTTTTTTAATCAGCCCATTAGCTTTTTAACTACTACAAGTGGCATTTTGTCAATACACTTGTTAAAATTTCGCTTTGTCCTCAAGGCGAAGAGAAGAAAATTAATTTGATTGATAATCTTACATAAGTACAATGTTGATGTCTTCAAACTTAGGAAACTCTATTTTGGTGTGAAGATGATGGAGAGGATGTTTGGACCATCTTGAACTTTCCCCTGTGATGTTTATGAAAGCTAAGGTTTTTCTTGGATGAAATTATTTGTTTGTGCTTCCAATAATGTTGCATCTACAGTTGATGAACTATGCTGAAAACTGTTGGATATTTATATCAACGGGTATTAGGTGGATAGATGTAAAGATTTTTGCTGCTTTGATACTAATGATAGAGGTTAAAAATATAAATGATTATGACTATAAAAATGAAAATAAGATAACTATTATTAGTAGTAAAAGTGCAATGATCTTAAAACACAATTACAACTAATAACTTGTCCGTTCGAGAAGACAAATCTCCGTAGTGCATGTGGAGTGGACCAAACTCCAATTACGATGTAAGTAAACAAATATTTCAAAGGCTGAAAATAAAGATAAAACCATGTCATGTGTTTATAACATGTAGGGTTAGTTACTACAAGTAAATAACATAACTACTAATGGAGAATGAAGATAACTACTCTCTATTCTTTTAATCAGCCCATTATCTTTTTAGTTAATACAAATGGTATCTTATCAACATTCCACCAAATTGGTGGAATGGCTTATTCTTTCTCAGGTGAATAGGACAACTACCTTTATTCTGGTTTATCGTGTCCACCAACAAAACACTGCCCTAGTCTTCTTGAAGTGTGTTGCTTCCCTTAAAATTACTTAGATTGACTCATTTTTCCTTAAGTTTTATAGTAGCACGTTAGTGTTTAGCCTTTTCCGTTCGTTATATTCTCATCTCTGATTACCGCCTTTGTTTTAGCAGTCCACTATGCATTTTTTTATAAGTCAAGGATGGTTACCCTGTGTAACCATCCATGGATATATTACTAACTGGAAATAAAATTACATAATTGTGGCAGAAATAAAATCAACCCTTGTCCACTCCCTCAATATTATTCGCCAATGTTGCAGTCCATTATGTATTATTAAAAAATTCATGGTTTTGAGCAGTTGCTTTATAGAGATTACGACAGTGACTCCACTTTCTTTGTCTTTTAAAATTTAGCTCACTGTCCCCAGTAAATTATATCTGACCATTGAAGCATTTACGCTGTTCATCCTTCTCAGGAAGTATTAAAGCCTGTAAGAGGGCTGCACTCAAGTGCGAAGAAGCAAGAGTAGACCACTACATCCTAGCAGGTGGCAGTGGAACACAAGATGCTTCCAACATTAAGAAGGAAATCACTGCTAAAATTAATTTGTTGGACAGTTAAAGTTAGATCGTAAAAGGTTTATGGCCTCGTGCTGGAGCTACAAAGTGATTGCTAATTTAACTTCACATAAGGCACATTATCTGCTGCCTTCCTACTATACCGGAGTTTATCTATTATAAATAAGACAGAATCGTTTGTGCATATTGCAGTTGGGGGATTCCTAGGGGTGGACAATCCTGACAGAAGGTATTTGCTGTAGGAATTCTGTTCCAATTTGTCAAAAAGTACCGACGTCTTCGTTTCGTTAAAAATGTCTAATTTGACCGAATTGAAAGACTTCACACAATGAAGGAATCTAACAAAAAGTTTCTAGTAGTGCATGAACAACTGGCATCTTTCTTTGGTTGCATTCGACCGGTGTGAGAAGTTCTTTGTGAATTCCCGATGCTTGATCTTGGTGGAGCTTACTTTAAGTTGACCGTGCTTGGTGTTTTTTCATATATTTGTATTGATGAATGCAAGAATAAAGTTTTAAAACATTGTTTAACACAAGCCATGCAATGTCCTTTAATTGTAACTATTTGGTAATGTGGTTTCATAAAAAAATAACTGTCACTCTTTCTAACAGCAGGGTAAGCAAGATTGTTTTTCTCGCAGTGATATGATGAAGTTTTTAGTTACATGACCGGATGATATCCAGTTACCACTGATCAGTTCATGTACGCATCTTGGGCTGTTTGGTTGACGGATAAAATAGAATGGTATAAGATTAATTAACCCACATCTTTGCTAAAAGTTGGAATTGCTTCTCTCAAATTTCAATTATTCACTGGAGTAAATTTTATTTACTTCCAACTCTGCCCCTGTCGACTTTGTTGCTGTTTGATAGAATATGAAAGAATAACATCTCGTTTCATATCTTATTATTGAACCATGGAATAAGACATAATAAAACCTTATTCTGGGGTCCAAAACATTGTAGCCTGCCCACATTAGATAATGATCATATCTCATATCCGAACTTTTCATAAAACCTGGCAGCTATGGATATCGTAATATCACAAAGGCCCTGTTCCAGCCCCCGGTAACCACTCAATAGTTCCCCATGGAAAGCTTGGAACTTTTGCATGCCTAGTTTATTTTAGGATCAAATCTTATGCGGTGCAAATATTTCTTAAAATAACAGCAAGATGAAACCAAAACATTTTTCTTTAAATTCAAGACAATGCACTAAATATATAAATATATAAATATTATTTTTCTTAACTGTTTAAATTTTTTTAGATTTGTTGATAACATATCTAATTTAATATACCTTTAGAGTGAGAGATTCTGAGTTTCAATCTCGATGATTTTCGTATAAAAAATATTTTTTTTTAAAATATTCATGTGTGAAGCTTTGGACTAAATTAAAATTGTAAATTCTCCAAATATGAAAAGTATTGAGAATATAAATATAAAATTATTGTTCCTCGTAAAGTTTTATCTTTTAAGAATTGTTGATAAACTGAAGCTCATAGAAAGAAAGAGTATTAAAATTATAAATATAAAAATAATATTCTTTCTATAAACTTAAGCTACTAACATAACGCAAGTAAAGCAATAATACAAAAGCCAATAAAATGGAACCACCGATGTAATGCAATCATGATTACTTTTTTTATTAGCTCTCATATCCTATGGTAGGGATCCGTGATAAGAAAGATGCAAACAAACCTTATGAAAGTTGGTTAGAATGTCATGATCAATTGAACATGGGTCGAGAGCAATAAATTAAGTCAATTGACATTGACATACAAACCTTCTATGTTATGTAGCGCAAGCACTAGCGAGAGAATTGCTCCGGAGGTATTGGCCGGGTCTAAACAGCTTCATCATCAGATTCCGGATAAAGTACCACCCCCACCATTAATAAGGTTATTCGACACCGGAATGAATGCATAGTGTCGGCAACAAATGGGAAAAGTTCGATGGAGACATTTAGCCAAAATGTAGTCTTTTAGTGTGAGATATACCAGTGATCCTCCTGATGAAAAGCATCCTCGGTGCAATTCTGATTCAACTCTGTGTATAGATTGTTAAGGTAAGTACTTTGCTAGGTAGGAATCTCATTCAATGATCTAGATTCATACAGTATCATGCTACATACAGTATATTTACCACAAAATACACATCCAATTCGCGGCATTCCTTCTTGTAACAGGTTACGTGTACTTGTTGAAAGAATTTTTTATATTTATTAATTCAAAAAGCTTTCAGTAATTCACTTGGAAAGTAGGAGGATTACTACTTTACTTCTTAACAAATGCACTTTTTATAGATGATCTTAACGTCTATATCTATAAGAACCATTAATGATTGAAAATTGAGACCATTTTTTTGTAATGATAACTACGTTCTTCCTGTTTAGCAAAAATATCTGGTCATATTTACCATTCTCATGCTTAATGTGTATGAGAGAAAGTTATTAGCAAATGCTTACAGCTCTACTTTATTTGATAACCAACACTAAACATCAAACATGCCTATAAATATGGCTTCCCTCCTTGACCACTTCTACCACCTCGTTAAGGCCTAAAACTTGGGAGAAACAAAACATACATAGATATGGCAATCCACAGTTCCTCTCTTTTTGCTCACATGGCCCTCCTCACCATTCTGGCCCTGTTCCTCAATGCCAACACCTGCTCTGCAGTGAAGCCTGCTCATGGAGCAGGAAACAGAGACTTCGTTCAGAGCTCCTGCAAGTCCACCAAATACCCCTCTCTCTGCTTCAGCTCACTGTCATCTTTTGCTGGGGTGATCCAAAGGAGCCCAATGCAGATGGCAGATGCTGCGCTCTCCGTCAGCTTGAGCAACGTTCGCGCAACCACCGACGTGATCGGCAAGATGGTGAAGGGCAGCAGAGGCATGAACTCCAGGGAGGCCGAGGCCATGGCCGACTGCATGGATACAATGGGGGCCTCGGTGGAGGAGCTCCAGATGTCTCTCAGAGCCATGGGTCACCTCAGAGGTAAGGATTTCCGGCTCCGGGTGAACGACATACAGACGTGGGTTAGCTCCGCATTGACCGATGAGAACACCTGCATGGACGACTTCGCCACCAGCAGTGTCGGACGCGGCGAGCAAGCCGCCATTAGAGGCCGAATCGTGAAGGTGGCACAGTTGACGAGCAATGCCTTGGCCCTTGTCAACGCCCTCGCCAATGTGTAGCCCGAATCATCCCGTAATGTGTGTCCCTGTTGAGATTAGTAACGAATTGTATACGTACGTGATGGTAAGTTTGATGTAGTAGTATAAGTAATAGTAGTAAGTCGTGATAACCTAAAGCTTGTTAATTCGCTATATATTCCCGGTGAAGGAATGGAAAGCGTATTGCTGTATAAGACGATATCGCATGTGTTATTGCAGCTGTACATTGGAGTCGAAAGCATGTTCCGTTCTTATTTTTAGGGATATTTATCATTCATTAATGTATCTTCGCTTTATGTTTATGTCTAAAAGGAAAAAATGCCAACATGAAAAATAGTAACGAATAAAGTAATTAAAATAATTCTACCTTACCGATAGGGTTGGGCCGAGTGATAAATACTTACTTAAGGATATGTTAAGTCGAATATATCTAAAGGTCTCATCCGTCAATTTTAAATATACAATTCAGAATGATATAAATTAAACTAGCTAAAAAATTATGATAATAATTGGCAAAAAATGTAATGTCACATAAACGTAGAGTAAACCTATTATGAAATAAACGAAATATTAATATTTTTAATTTTCAGTTATAAAAAAGATTGATGAAAAATGATCTAAAAAAAAGAACATATAAAAACTAAAATAAAAGGTATATAATTTCACTAATAAAAATAGAACTCGAGACAGAGATGAGTCATTTTACATTCTTATTTTGAAAAAAAATGATCCGCTTTTACATTTTAGATTGGGCGCTATACACTTGACACACAACTTGCAATATATACTCCTTAGTCCTTACCAACAAGCGCTAAAGGCTCATTACCCAAGTTAAAATTATCCTAGTTCTTCACAGATAATTGCAATTAAATCGATGAGCTCCCAAGTAAACTCATTTATATTTGATTCGCCTTCTATTTCCGAGCGGAATTTTCTTTATTTTCTCATACATGTCAATAACCTTTCTTTTAACTGAAAAGAAAAATGTGCATACAAAATGTAGTACTACATTACTGGCCTCTAACAGCTGATGTTGTTCTTATTTAAATGAAAAAAAGTTAGTCAATTAAACATTTTGATGAGCCATAAATAAATCAATTTATAACTAACCAAAAATTACAAGAGTTAATGGAATTGTTTTCATTTGTATTGATCCATATTAAATTAGGATATAGTAATGAACCCTGATCTTAATTATTTTGATGCCATAAAAATTGATTGATTTATATTTCAAACCAAATCTACTAATGAATTTTAATTAAGGGTGAATATGCACATATATGTATTATGTTTTTTTTATTTCGTACACGCTGATTAATCATTTCCTAACTACTATTAATTCCCCTGTTGCATAAATAGATGAGCATAATTAATAGAAAAACATGTCAGGAAAAAAATAAAATAATTTGAAACAAAATGGTGTACGCCGATATCCATGATATCGATCCTAAGAACTTAGGATCGTAAGGATGATTGATCGGATATTATATATTGATAAATGGGAATTGAGACTCTAAGGATTTGGGTCACATTGAGTACCCAATTAATAAGCCCATGTTACTCATTTCTCATTTGAAGCCCTTCCCCATATCCATCACATAAAATTAGGATTTATCATTTTCGTAGCATGGGATTATAATTATATATGAAATAGAGAGTCATATACAACATGAATATCATGCATGTTATATGTTCAATTTCCCAAGCAAAAATTTGAATGACTATTGATTGTTCAAGTCTTAAAACATGTATACGGCTGTTTTGAAATTTAATATTAGTATTGTAATCTATAATTAATATTCAATCCGATCACAGTGGTACTCATTATGAGGACAAATATACAAAATTTTAAATAAAAAATGGTTTGGGAAAAAAATTCTTTAGAGTCCGATTAGATTTTCAGATGATACTTTACCTAAAAGATCAATTTGAAAAAAATCCAAACGGGAGATAATATGCCAAACTCGACCCACGTGACTATATGTGGAATTTTTTTCATAACTTTTAAATTATGATAAAGGGAACTAATTTTCTTCTATCATCAATCCTACCTTAGCTAAAAGTTCATCTCTATCTCCAATTATATAATAAGCTCCGCCAATTAAAGACATTCTCATATACAAATATTTCGTTGCTCGAACTGAGCGTAAGGGGTCAAGGAAGGATTCTGGGGATCCCTCGTTGAAAAGCTTTGAGGTTTATATTATATTTTTGAGTCAAAATTTTATTTTTTGGTAATACATATCATATTTTCCAAGCACTACCATAAAGTTCTATTTGAGAGAATTTTTATCTTTTATTATGGGTGTACATATATAAACTCCCAAGGGTTAAGGTTAGGATAGGATTTGAGTTATTTGTTATCTACTTTATAAAACTCTTATCAATAATATTTTTATCGCCACCCGATGAGTAGCAAAATTAACGGTGAACCTCATAAGTCTTGTGTGTCTTCTTCTGTGTGTAATATTATCTCTTTCATTTGGTATCCACAATAGAAGATGCACTAGCTGGCCAATTATCACCATTGTTCGATGAAAATCAGTATTATGGAACACAATTTGTAACACCCTCAAATTTTAAAATAAAGAATAAAAGAATAAAAAAACATGATAAGATGTGACTAGGATTAGGATCAAGAAAAGGATATGTATGAGTCAAAATCAAATTATTATCATAATATTTTTATCAATTTAGTATTTCTAAGCCTATCCTAATTAGTTTTTAAAGGACTTTTAATCATAATACAAATTAGTCTTAAAGAATTCTAATCACATAAAAATTCAACATAGAGAAATTTCTTCCATGTAAATAGAACTCAATCCCTACTTTTTTCCCACGACCTTTCCTCTCTCTCTCTCTCTCTCTCTCTCTCTCTCTCTCT
>LTAE01009138.1:0-19157 GCA_001647135.1 Pontederia paniculata
AGCCTTCGCCCTTGAAGAAGGACTTAGTGAACTCCGAAGATCTCGTGAAGAAGATCGGAGCGGGAACGTAGGCCAGGAGTTCGACCGAACCTCGATAACAAATTGTGTTTGTTCTTGTGTTTGTTCTTCTTACTCTTCTCTCTCTATTTGTGTTTATATTCATACTTGTTTGCTTCCGCTACGCATAACACATTTAAATTAAGTAAAGAAGAACAAAAGATTTTAATACACCAATTCACCCCTCCTCTCTTGGTGCCATTCTAGATCCTACAGTAGTTGGCACCGTTAAAACGATTCAATTTGGCTAGTTCCACAGCCATAAATTTAGACATTTTTTATAAAATAAATATAACTTTTAGTAAAAAAAATTCAAATAAAAAAATTAATTTTGTGCGAAAATATGTTCTATAAAATTATTTTCAAAATAATGTCCAAAAATAAAATTATAAAAAATTATGAATTTTCTCTGAAATAATTCTGTTCAAAAATAAGTAAATAAGTAAACAAAATTTTATCAGTTTTGTCCGAAAATTTTAAAATATAAAATTTATTTTTCAAAACTTTGTATTTAAAATATAAAATTTATTCTCCAAAAATATTTAGTCTGAACATAAATTTTAACAGAAAAATACAAAAGTTTATTTTGTCAAAAAATTATTTTGACAGAAAATATTAATTTTTATTTTACAAAAAAAAGAATATTTAGGCCGAAAATAAATTTTATCAGAAAAATACTGAGTTTTAAAAATATTCAGTTCAAATATAAATTTTAACAAGAGAATATACTAATTTTCGGGAAAATTTTTTAACATAAAAAATATAGACTTTATTTTGTCTGAAAATTATTTGACAGAAAATATTATAAAATTTATTTTCCAAAAATATTTAGGCCTAAAATAAATTTTAGAAAAAAAAATGTTCAATCCGAATATAAATTTTAACTAGAAAATATACTAATTTTCGAAAAAAAAATTAACAAAAAAATATAGAGTTTATTTTGTCCGAAAATTATTTTGACAGAAAATATTATAAAATTTATTTTCCAAAAATATTTAGGCCGAAAATAAATTTTATCAAAAGAAGATGTTCAATCCGGATATAAATTTTAACTAGAAAATATACTAATTTTCGGGAATTTTTTTTAATAGAAAAGTATAGAGTTTAGTAATATTTTCTAAAAATAATTTCGATAGAAAAATTAAAAAATATTCCAAAATGTATTTTTTAACAGGGAAAATAAATGTGTAATATTTCAAATTTTTGTTATGTCTGAATTAAAGAAAATTCTAAATTTTATTTTCTAAAATAAATTTGTTTTCGGATATTATAATAATACACAAAAATTCTCGAATAAACAATAATGGCAGAAATAAGGATTAATTTAAATTCTAAATCAATTCAGAATTAAACGGCCAAGATTATAATATCAAAATGAAATCAAATCAGATTTAATGGTGCAGATATAACTTAGTTATAATGGTTCAGATCAAACCAAATATAAATCAATGGTAGAGATTAAAACATCAACAAATCTAAATAGACGACTGAGATTTAATTAGATCAGATCCTAAGGTCTATATTCAAATAAGGTTATGATGGCTCAGGTTAAAACAACACATACATCAAGGGTTTATAAAAACATATCTAGCATGTGAGATTTATGGCTAAAATCATATCAAATAAGTAAATCGTACGATTCAAGTTTGGATAGGATTATAACGGTCAAGATCAAATCTAATAAATATTTGTGTCTGAGATTAAATCATGAATAGAATAAAAATATTATTTTTAGCATAATAGATCTATGGTTAATATATAAATAGAAAATATTAGATTTAGATCCTACGGTTCACGTTCAATCATATCTTAATATATTGAGAATAAATCTAGTGGCTAGGAATCAATCGCGTGATCTACGGTCAGGATTGAATAAGGGAGAAATAAATGGACGACTCAGATTAAAAATGAGTAAAGGGGAGAAGAACACTGTTCATATTCTTCTCCGTGCATACCATCACTGGTGAAAACAAGGAAGTGTCACCGGAGATGATTCGTCGGTCATCCGGCGAGTTTGAAGGTGCAGAAGCAATCGACGGATGTGTGCGAAGACCCTTGGACCGTCAATTTTGCTCGAGGTGGTGCGGATCCTTCTCGTCGTCTTCAACACCACCCGCCAGAACAAGTGTTGAAGGAGCGATTGGAGTGGCCGTTCGCAGCAGGAGCAGTGAGGGCAGGTTCTCGGTGATGACAAAAAATGATTGCGAAGCACAGAGAAGAGAGAAGAGTGCTCATCGATGTAGGCGTCGAAAGCGTTGCGCGGAACGGTCGCCGGTGCTCTAACAGCAATGAAAGAACGAGAGGGAGAGAAAGAGGGAGTTCCGTCAATCGGACGGAGGTTCCTTGCTCACGTATCTGGCCTTTTATAGCTGGTCGCGTGCACACTGCACACACATTATATATATAACTGTATATAGTCAAGGATCTGAATTAAGCACTCTGTTCACTTGCTGGATGACATGATGAAAAGTCCTTACAGTTTCTCTCTTCAATAAGCTTAATGAATAAAAGTAAAAGAGGACAGTCTAAAATTATTTTATTGATATACGAAAAAGAAACTTACATTTGATATTATGACTACATTCAAATAATATATATACGAAAAATGGTATGAGTAGGTCACGAACTATTTTATTGATATCATGCGGGACATATTTTAACAATTAAATTTTAAATATATAATTATGATCCACTATTATAATTGTATTATTCTTGTATAAATCATGTGTACATTAATGATGCAATTCTTGATATAAATAGTTTAGGTAGTGGATCATATTAGATTTAAAATTTGAAAGTTAAAATTATGTTTGACGTAATATTAATAAATTGATATATGACACGTCCGATTTTTTTCCAAATTAGTAAATCTCTCATTTTGAAATAAAACGATCTTTTGCTCATTTTTTTCTGCAACAAATAGGAATATTTTTCCTAACTCGGTCCCTCCCGATAGAGTTCTTATTTGACCCAAAACAAGAACTATAAATTTTATTCATTGCACGAGTTTATCCACTAACCAAACCTGAAACATTTTTTAGGGTTATTTTTTTATAGAATTTCTTAATTAACTTTTTTATTCAGTTATAAACTATAAATCTTTAATCACTAAATTTATCACTTAGATTCTTCTATCATATTTCATTCAAAGCTCTGTTATCTTAATTTTCAAAATATTATAAATTATATCATTTTGATCTTACCTCATTGAGACAATACAAATATTTTGAATAACAAAAATAACAAAGCAACCGTAAATTAATATTTAATAATAATGAAAATTGTTCTCGTGATTTTTACGATGTAAATATTTTTTTTATATTTAAGAAGTAAGGGGTAAAAATTATATTTTAAAATAATTAAATAAATAAATCAACAGAACTCAATGACAAATTGTGATAAATTCACAGCCTAAATTTCGTAAATTTATAGTTTAGAAATGAGAAAAAATACAGCCAAGGAGGTGTTATAGAAAATACTCTTATTTTTAAAATCAATATTTTAATTATTAATTAATATAATTAATTAACAAAAAAAATTTGTGTCTTGAAAGTTAGTAAGTTTGAATTCAATTTTTGTTACTTCTTGTATTAGAATTGATTGGTTTAATCATTGATGAAATTAGATGAAAAATATCTAAGTGCTAATAATAGTTCTACACAAGTTAGATGAAAAAAAAGTCCAATTCTTTCTTTTATGGTATGTTTGGATTGAGGGTAATGGAGGATAATGGAAGGGAAGGTAATAATTAACCTTGTTTGGATAATATTTTTTTGGAGGGGAAAGTTAAAAATTAACCTTCTTTCCCCTCCTAACTAACTAAAAATTATTACCCCCAATTTGGGGTTGAATGGAGGGTAAAGAATTTTACCCTTCATTCCCTTCCCTCTCATTACCTTCCCCTCCCCTCCCTTCCCTTCTCCTCTTATATCCAAACATACCCTTAGTCTGTTGAAACTTGTTCAAGTTACTCTGATGCCAACTTTTCTATTAATTTTCCTATAAATCCAATTGCATTTCTAATCTTTGTTACAATTTAAAAGAATAAATAATTTTTTTTAAAAAAATCAATTTTAACAATAAAAATATTTATATATATTATAGATTTTCATTGTTTTTGCAAGTATTAATAATGGGTAAAATTAAATTAATAAATGAAAAATAAAAGTTAATAAAATAGATGATTGTAGGTTAAAAACGAAAAAGGAATTGAAATAGTTCAACGGAGGAGAGGCGATATTATTTATAGAAAAGAAAATTGAGATAACATTGTTAAAACAATGTGAAAGTTAGGAAAATTTTAGGAAGATTAATTTTTTTTTCTATTATTATCTTTTTTCTTTGTAAATTCTTATACCACCTACCAACAATTTCATTCGTTTGCCGGTTTGTTGGTTCTCAATGAGTTTCATTAGGCCCGTTTGGTAACTTTTTCTTGCTCTTGGGTTAAGGACAAGTAACCCCATAAATGTTCCTAGATTCTTAACCCATCATGAACCTGGTGTTTTTGGGCTGAGTAAGAACATCTTGCTCTCACAAAATTTTATGTTCTTGCATTTAATGAGGTGGAGTCCATGAGTGTAAAAAAAGAGTATTTGACAAAAAAGATGAGAACAAGGCCTTATTCTCGGTGATGTTCCCAAATCAAACAGACCCTTAGAGTTAAATGGGACCAAGTTTGTTCCAAATTCAATGATTCGCTAGGGGAATGATTTAGTTTAGAATAGTCTAAGTTGAGTATTTGTTTGGTTCAAAGTTCTATTCTTTTTTTCCTTTCTTTTGAATGTTACAGAAGATTCAGTAATTTACAATCATGCTTAGGTTGTTGAAGTATTTTGACAATACATGTGAGTTTTTATGAGTCAAATGTTGTAACACCAAGAAAAAAAATAAAACAATTAGGAAAATAATGACCATTAATTTCTCATTATGGCCATTATCTCCCCTTAATGCTCTCTCCTTTCACAAGAATTTAATAACAATCCCTCTCTCTCTCTCTCTCTCTCTCTCATTTCCTCATTTATGGATTATCCTTATTTTTTTCATTTTTTGGGTAAGTCCATCTCATGTTTATTCTTCTTCCTAGTCTACCCTGATTAAAGGAAAGATATTAGAGAAAACGGCCAGGACACAGAGTACGGACGGAGAGGAGGAAGAGCTTGAGGACTGAATGTGAGGAGGGGCTTGAACATCTATTTCATCATCTAAAAAGGTGTGTTAAATGATACCAAATAATGGATTGGATTTCTATTAGATCAAACACTAATCCTGTATGGAAATATGAATCTTCATAATGTCCTGCTTATCTAGACGTTAGATTTGTTTATATTGATCCCTCACATGTTCATGTAGCAAAATGTTCCATAATAAGTAGAGATGATATGAATGATTAATTGCATGTTGCATCATGTTAGGAATCTATACTTAATGCGTGAATAACGTTTTACCTTATATTATTTGTGTTTTTGGTCTTGCATCTTCAGTTTATCTATGAAATCAATCTGAATTAAACCTGCCCTAGATCCAATACAATCGTATTGTTCAAAATGGTCGGACCGAAATCATCTCAGGTAGGATGATACGATCGTATTATTCATACGGTTGAACCAAAATCCGGATGAAATAGTTAATACGGCTGTATTTTTCAATACGATCAAACTGTAATCTTCTTAGATAGAAACCATTGTTGATGTACCCGATATAGGCAGGCCGAAATCCTATTGATCAAAATTAGTGGTATGTGTTACTAGGAAATATGGTCGTATTCCCCATTTCAGGCAAACCATATTGAGGCTTACACAATAGTTTAAATGATTAAACATTTAAATGTGCTACACCTGATTTTCTCTATACTAGTGGGAGAAGCTTAATACTCTCTCTCCCACGTTCGTCGGGTTATTTACTTTTGTGATCCTTAATCTATCAAACACATAAATGACGAATCATTTGCAAGATAAAAGATAAGAAATCAATGATTGCCATGATATACCTAATATATCATCGTTCATCATTATTGTTCATTAATAGCATAATGAGATTCAATGATTCAATATCCTTTGATAGTTCAGTGCCATCCGTTGGCTGAGTATTTACAATCAAGCTAGAGGCTATATAGTTTACTCAAATAATTAGGGATTCCAAAATGGAAATGAGAGCAGATCACCATGGACTTTGTGTCCAATCTACCCATATCCAAAAAGGGACATGATGCAATATGGGTGATAGTAGATAGACTGACAAAGACAATGCACTTCCTCCCAATCAAGTGGAAGCAGTCTTTGGAAAGTCTGATGGACCTTTATGTCAAAGAGATTATTCGACTTCACAGGATGCCAATTTTCATAGTGTCAGACACGGATCCACATTTTACATCAAAATTTTTGAGAATTCTATAGAAGACATTTGGTACCAAACTGAATCATAAAATAACTCATCATCTCCTCCCTATCTCCCTCACACGAGACAGAGCACGCCACAAAAGAAGAAAAAAAGTGAAAGAAAAGATTCCAAGTCACTACATCCTTCGATTCATCAACTTTAGTGATCGTTGGCGACATGGGAGGACACCATGAGGTAGTACTCATCGTGGAGAAGCCATCCATACCATTTTTAGTCATTTTTTTGTGTCATAAAGGGAGTATTTGAAGCTTAAAGTTGACGAGAAATTACACCACTAGGTATCCAATTTTATCCGGTGAATAATATATCGAAAATACATGTTCCTATAATGCAATTTTAGGTTTTCATTTGTAATTTTTTTTATTTGAGTAGCCGATTGTTCATCTCGACCACCACCCATTTTACTTTGTCGGAGGGTCGATGATAATTTTTGCTACATGACGTCACCAGTGAGTATATAGAGATTGTAATGCCTCCAAAAGTACACTCTACCATATTTCAAATGTGAGTATTCACAATCAGATTATAAGTACTCCGAATTAGATTAACATTGAGTATATAATTTTTGATAACATTTCATGAACAAGATTATAAGTACTCCAAATCAACTAAAATGATTTAATGAGAAAAAAATTAATTTTGTTTACACCGTTTCAAAGGTAGGATCTTTATATAAATTTAGATCTTAAAATCGATGAGATCTCACTATCATATTCATAACAACAAATAAAAAAAAATCTTAAAAATGATTAAATGATTCAATATCATCTTACAACTTTATAGTTATGATGCAATTTATTTATCGAAGTTGAGATCTATTTTTTAATATAAAGCAACACAATATTTTTTTCTTTATAATCCAATATATTTTACTTATTATTTTTTTAACATTTATATTAAAATATATCATATCACACACACACAATATATTGTATATAGGGGAGTGCTTACTGCATTATATTTTAAAATTGACAAACAATATATGTCACTTATTAAATTGCAAAATATGCATTACTCTATGTACTATATCTAGATGTAATTCAGTTGACAATTCATATTATCATGTTTACTTATAAAAAATATTAAATAATATATACTTTTCCAACGAAATATCCTTTATAAATATTTTATCAATTTTAAAAATTTATATTATCAAGTTGGAATACATAAACTCATATCACAATTCACAAATTAACATACTAAGGCATATAATATTTTTTAAAAATAAAATGACAAAAATACAATATCTATAATTAATATGAACAATTATAATTAAAATAAATAATAATACTTGTAAATAGTAACTAATGCTATATTATTGTTAATAATACGATAATAGTAATATAATATCATATAAATATTATTTTATTATTAATTTATTTTAGTATGCAATTGTTATTTATGTTATTATTTTATAATGCATTTATTAGGTTATGTTTCATTTATAAAAGTTTCAAACGAACTAATATGGAAAGCTATAAATAAAATTATTACTTGGATAATAATAAAGAAAGACACTTTTCTCATAGATAATTTATATTATAATTTTATAAGCAACCTACATTATCGAGTAATTTAAATTAGTTACATATTAAAATAAGTAAATAGAATAATTTGATGAGTCTAAATAATTTGAAGTTTAGATTATTAGTAAGCTAAAAAGAATATGTGCAAGGAAATGCTCCCTTAGATCTAAAAAGTTACGAATAAATACTAAACTTTGATGGTTAATTATATATATTATGTATTCTAGTGTGTGTGTGTATATAACTCTGCAGTTAGGACGTTAAAACTTTTAAATATATCTAAAATTTAACAATAAAGTTATAATGGCCATTAAATATAAAAAAAATCTTTTTATTACTTTTGTTATTATAGAGCAAGATTTCTTGGTATTATATATTTTTATCCAAACACTTGTACAATATTTTCAGCACATGACCTATTTGTCACACCAATATTCACAGTTATTTTCTTCTTTTGATTATTTACATTTGTAAGTCTCGGAAAATAATATTCTTATACTTGAAGCTGAACGCATGTGCATAAGAGTTTTAAAAATTAGGTTTAATGGTACATTTTTTATTTTTGTTTATTTACATTTTATTATTGAATTGATCGCAAAATGACTTATTTTTTATCTTACATTGTTATACAACTCATTTTTACATTATCAATTCGCCATTAAAAACACTAGGAAATCCACTTATTGTAAAACAAATTTGTCTCATGACTAAAAAGCCACACACCAGTTGATGTGGTTGTACGCTTTTAAGAAGTCTTATGAGTCATGTTTGCACTTCAAAATATTGTTAAAACTCAAAAAGGAACATTACTCAATAAGCATCGTTTAGTCTCTTTAACAAAGTTGCGCGAGTAATTTATTTCCTTTACTTGAGTTGGGTGGGTGGGTGGAACTCGAGTTGCACGTGTCTATTTTTCCTTTCCTTCTTTATTTCATTTTGATAACCAAAATGCGAATAAACAAACAAACAAGTAATTAGCTTAAATAAGAAATAATATGAATATATCATAAAAGATATAATACAAATTTGACTTTTGAGAAACATTCTTTTATGAGGGCGAGTGTCCTTGGTGTACCAAAGGAAAGTTATAATTATTTTATAAAAAAATCGATTTAAATTCATCGATGTTTTGAATTATTAAATTTTGTATTCGGACGGGAGTGAAATTCTGACCAGATTACTAATTTTAGAATCCAATTCGAGAGAGACATCATGTCGCTAATTGATTATGTCAACAAACTTAATTTATTTTTAGGAGAGAATTTGAAAAGTAAAGTAATATATAACAGAAAAATGAGGAGAAGGAAAAATTTTCTGACATGGTTACAATATCATGTATGTAGTTAGATTATAAGATTAATTTTTATAATTTATATTCGCGAAAAATGGATTCAAAATCTAAATCACACTATGTTTTGTATTCATGCTCAAAAGACAGCTTACTTGTGGCAATTTATTTTTTTCCCTATTACTTATTGGCCGTTAATTTATCAGTTAGACAATGAAGAACAAACACTTGGATGAAGCCTTGTCGAAGAAATAATAAACATAGTTAATGATGTCCTAATTAATAGTTTAACAACTACCAAAAAGTGTTAGGCCTAATTGGACATTCATCTAATATTTGAAAATCTAAGATATAATGTTCAGGTATGCGTTTGTTTTACTATATTTATTAAATTAAATATAAATGTTCCTATAAAAAAAACAAAATATACAAAAGATTAATTTTTTTAAGGTTATTTTCGCTAACACCTATTGTACTATTATTTTTTCCACGAATAATCTTAAACTATAATTTTATCAATTTTAGTCCCTAAATTATTTTTACTATGATATTTTAGCATTCTTTCATTTTTTTGTTAAAGTTAATTTTTCAGATATATTAAAAAATACTTGTATCCTTATATAAAAGTTTAAAATATTTTTTATTAGTTTAAAACACGTGTATCCTTTTGATAATCCTTTATTAGATTAAAAAAATAAGTAATAAAAGGTAAAAATTATTTTAAACTTTTATATAAGGATATATATGTTATTTAACAAATATGAAAATTTAGGAATTAAAATTAAATCTTAAGACTAAAATGTCAAAGAATAATTTAGGAATTAAAATTAATAAAATTATAATTTAGAGTTATTTGTAAAAAAATTATAATACATAAGAGTGAAACTAACTTTTTTTTTTAATACAACACTACCAGAAGTTGATTCCAACTCTAGACCACATATATTTGTCAAAAGATGTTGTGACAAAGAAACAAAGGTAATTATAAATGATTCCAATTCTAATCTATGTACGTCATGAAAGACAATATACGTCCATTTTGGTGATTATAAATGAACTGACTTATCACAATATATTTGCTAGTTTTATGTTTTTTAATAACTTTTAAAACGTAATAAAGTTTTGCCATTGATGATTTCCCGTAACACCCTCCAATTCCATTCAAGATATTGTTCGCTTTGGACTCATATGATCCGCACAAATTTAAAACGCATCTTGAATGATAAGGGAGGATGCTATATATAAGCCCATGATCACCTCCGTGTTTTGTCCATGTGGGACTAACTTTCATTCTCATCATCTGGGGCCTTACAATCTCCCCCCCTTCGGAGCTCAACGTCCTCGTTGAGTCGACTCACATGGTTCAAGTGAACACGCGAGGTTGACTCTGATACCTTCTGTAACACCCTCAATTCCATTCAAGATATTGTTCGCTTTGGGCCCATATGGCCCGCACGAATTTAAAACGCGTCTTGAATGATAAAGGAGGATGCTACATATAAGCCCATGATCATCTCCGTATTTTATCCATGTGAAACTAACTTTCATTCTCATCATCTGGGGCCTTACATTTCGCTTCCCGACATTGTCTCATCTTTGATATTACTCATTTACATCCTCTCATCTTTCCAATTTCTTTTACTTTACTCGATATGCATAAAATTTAATTATTTATAATAATACATCTTTTTGCCCTTATTTAATTTTATCTAATTATATTTTAAATAAATAAAAAATTAAGACGAAAATCATACCGGTGATGAGACAAGGGACTGGTCCCATATAAAGTCTTTTATTTTTAATTCTTCTTAAAATTAAATAGTTAAAATCAAATAATGGTAAAATGGTAAAAAGTAAATAGATTTTAGATATTTGAAATTAAATGAAAGTGTTTAGAAAGTTGAGAGAATGCAAATGAGTGGTATTAAAGTTTAGGATTTGAAATGAAAATATGAAAAATAGATTTAATCATTTATAATAAGTCCATATACATATCTAATATAAAATATAAACTAAATTATGATGAGGTAAGAGAGATTTAGCCTTGGAATATCTCTCTTAAGATTCGAACTCTTAATTTTGAATTAAAATGTCTTTATGTATTATGGATTTGTGGGCTCATGTCATGGTGACGGAGGAAAACGAAATCACGTAGAAGAAGGAAAGCGAAAATTAAAAAGGGCGGTGGCGATTGACGTCAACATTTGGACTCGCTCGATGGCGTCAAAACCTAATTACATAAATTGAGCAACCTTGTTTTGACAACAAAACCCGGTGCGTCCGAAGAACGAACATGGTTTTGCCGGTTTGTTCAAGCGAAATAAGATTTGTTCACTTAATTTCGTATATTAATTAATTAGCTTAATTACCCTTAATTGATCAATATGCATGCATGCATGCATGCATGCATGCGAGTGAGGAAAGAAATTATATATTTATAAAAAAAAGATAAAAAAATGGCGACCATATACTCTATGCAGTTTGTTGATTTTATTCTTTATTATCATTTTTTTCAAAAAAAAATTTCTAAAAGATATGCTTAAGCACATCGAATTAAAGAAAACTAAACAAAGCATGTATATTATCTTCAACTATTTGTCTTTTTTTTTTTCAAATGATAATAACCTGCGAAAAATATAATTGGATGATAAATAGAAGTTAACATTTGGAAGTAAGATAAAGTGACACAAAGTTGAAGTAATTAAAAGGCTAGATGTAAAAATTAACTCATATTGAGTAAAAAAAAACAAATAAAAGTCAATTTTTTTTTCATTCTTTAAATAATCATTATAGTTTAGATTACTACATTTGGATATTAGTAATCTTGACATCGAATCGAGTTTCACTTAAAATAAGTTAATATACGTCAAAACCTTTTATATGCATACGTATAAAACTTTATATGTATTAACTTTTTGGTTGCTAGCTGAGACAACATATTCTCTGCAATGGTTCCTAAGCTGGTTTCTACAATGCTCAAGTTGTTCAAATATTGACATTTTATTTTGAGAAAATGTACATATAATGAACTATATTACAAAGAAAATACCATCTTTTTTCACGTATATACAAATTGGTGGAGGGGTTAAATGTGTCAATAACTCTATTTGGAAAATGGTTTTCCTAGAAGCAATTATGGACTTATTGGTTATTGACTTAGAATAAGACCAATATCAATCCCTATTACTTTGAATTTTACGCCAACGTTTCATGTTCCCTTTGCAGGTTCCTCCGCATGTTCCCGATCCTTGCAACATATATATGATATATCACAAATATATATGAACTCGATTCCGTTACAGTGGACTTACCGTAATATAATATAATATCAACTTAGACATGGAGTACGATTTATGTATTCAAACATGAACAATGAACAAAAACCTCCTCAAGTATTTATTTAGATGCACCCTGTTGACATGGTCAAAGAAAATAAATAAATTATTCGCGGAGACTCGTAACCGAATTCGCATCCAACATTCCTAATTTTAATAACTTTTATAAGGTTTTGATGTTGCCGTTTTTTAGCCAATTGTTCACAACATCCATAGATAAGAAATTAATTTGAGCAACTTATTTCGGTGTTAATTTTATTCATTGGCCTCAAGACTAAATTTTGAACCCGCTTTATTCCGAATTTAATTTGTTCAAAATCTAAACCCATGCCATTCCCATCCACTCCATGAAAGGTGGATTCCAAGTTTTCAACCCCAAAAGAGAAACAAAATTGTACAACTATATATGCCAATAAAATAATGCCATGGTAAGAATAGTGTTTAGGTTGTATAGTTAAGGAGAGTTGTGATCCACAAAGGTACTTATAAGTTATAAACTATTAACTAACGAAAAAAAACGCATGACCATCTCTCTCATTGAGACGTAGACTTCCATAGTCAAATCAAATTTGATGGCCATAACGCAAAGTATTTTTTTATAACTTTATATGTTGTGTCATGTCATGGATGCAAAAAGGAGTTGAATTGCTATGCATATATTTTATTGCTTAGTGTTGGGCCCAAAGCGTGATACCTGACTACATTCCGAAACTTTTAATTTAATTGGGAGTTCATGAGAGGCAAATGCTTTCTTTTTGTTATGATTCTCTTTAGAAGCTTTAAGACATAATAATATAATTAATGTCAACTCGTGGCATACAAGTAAGAACAACGGACGACATCTAATGCTTCAAATATTACTACATGCTCACCATTTAATTATAAGCTAATAAATATCTATAAACATAAATTTTGTATGTAGTGTTCTCCAAAAGATTCAAGTATCATCAATAACTCTCAAGTATCTTTCTAGTCTTCTTTAGAATAATACATTTTAGAATGTTTTGCATAAATTATATATTAATACACTTTATTTGTTTTAACTAAAAATGTTTTCCTTTTTGCTGAAATTCATAATTCAAAGGAAGGATAGAAGTGCATAAGATAAACATCATCATAGTTCCAATTGGATTGTGCAGAGTTGCCCCACAAGAAATTTCGAGTTACATGCATCTGTCATGTATATGCTTTGGGGCCGGGCAGCATATAAAGCCAGTTATATTATATTACATCAACCACAGCTACCACACTGCAAAAATATCTTTTCGTTCTTAACTGTATATAGTCAAGGATCATGAATTACGCACTTTGTTCACTTGCTGGATGGCATGATGAAAAGAACCTTATTGTCTATCTCTTCTCTTCAATAAGCTTAATGAATAAAAATAAAGATTTCTCTAAAACTATACGAAAAAGAAACTTATATTTGATATTGTGATTTTTTATGAACATCTAAGTAATATATACTAAAAGCATGGACTATTGCAAACGTCAATAATTATTTTATTGATATCGTGCGAAAATTATTTTAAATAATAAAATTTAAATACATGATTGTGATATATTATTATAATTATATTATCCATGTATAAATATAGTGTATATGGACGATACAATTCTTGATATTAATAATTGAGATAGTCGTAATATTATATTTTAAAATTTCAGAATTAAAACTGTGTTTGACACAATATTAAATTGATGCATGACACATTCAATTTTTTCCAAATTATTTGGCCCATCCCATGGACCGATAGAGTTCTTATTTGGCCCAAATAATTCAGACCGCCAGTTCCTCCAACTTCTTGCATTTATTGTACAATCTCTCAATTGTGAATTATTTTAGGGTTATTTTTTGTTTTAATCCTAAATTATAAACATAACAATTTTAGTCACTAAACTTATCAAGATTTATCATTCAGTTCATTTTGTTAGATTCCATTAAAAATTTTGCTAACTTATTTTTTTTTTAATGATTACATATTCTTATGTTTATCCTTACTTCGTTAATACAATACAAATATTTTTAATAATAGAAATCACAAAACAAGTGTAAAAACAATATTTAATAATCATCAGTATGAGATTGTTCTCGTGATTATTTATTATATAAATAAAATTTTCTTATATTAAAGAAATTAGGGTAAAAATGATATTTTATAATTATTAGAAAAGTAAGTTAACAGATGTAAATGACAAATTGTGATAAATATATAGGCTAATTACATAAATCTACAGTTTAGAAATGAGAAAAGAAGTTTATAGTTTTAGAGGGATGAAAGAAAATACTCTTATTTCTAGAATAATATTTCAATTAATAATTGATATAATTAATTGGCGAAATTTTGACTATGTCTTCAGAGTTAAAGTTTAGTAGTTTCAAATTTAATTTTTGAATTGCTGATCAAGTTGTACATCTTTTCCCTTACTTGAATTTAGACTTAATTAAAGTGCTAATAACTCTAGATATTGCTACATTTAGATCAAGAATCCAATTTAAAGTTTTTCAATTTATTGTAATGCCAACTTTTTTTTTATTAATTTTACAATAAATCAAACTGCATTTAACAATTGTTATAATGTAAAAGAATAAATAAAAATAAAAGAAAATTCAGTTTTAACAGCAACTATTTATATTCTTTTTATAGATTTTCATTTTTTCCATATATTCATAATGGTTCAAAATATAATTAATAACTAAAAAAGCAAAAGTTAATAAAAAAATTGTGACAGTAGGTTAAAACGAAAAAGGAATTGAAATAGTTCAATAAAGAGTGAGAAGGTGAAAAGTGAACATTGTTAAAATAATGCGAGCGTTAAGAATACTTTTTAGGAGGATTAAATATTTAAATCTTTAATTTTTAATTATATGCATATATTATATAGTATAAATATATTTCTATATAAATACAACATATATAATACTAAAATTTACCTTTTTTGACCCTTCCAAATTTTCAAAAAATTTAAGAATATATGCATATATGTACATTTATGAAAAATAATTTCTCTATATATGCAAATATCTATATATGCATAGTATTAAATTTGGACCCTTTGATTCATGAATAATAAATCAAATTAATTACTTATTATAGATTTCCTTTTATTTTTTAAAGTTAATTATTTAATTATATATATGTTAAAATTGTCTCCTTTTGAGTACTGGTTAATAAATTGAATCAATAAAAAAAACATGTTAGTTTTGAATTAAATAATTATAATTTAATATCTAGTTAATGAAAATAGTAGAAAAAAAATTAAAATGATAATGTGAAGAATTTTTTTTATTATTATTTAGGTCCTTTTTAACATGATGTTATATTTTTAATTGTTTATAATTATTTTTATAGTCAGTATATATATTATTTTTTATTTTTTATAAAAAATATAGATATTGATTTGATATTAATGTATGTATGTAAATATATAAAATAGTAATTTAAATTTAAATATATTTTTGTTATTTTTGCATTATTTTTGTTATTTGTTAATCTTTTATTTTAAATCTATATTAATATTTAGATCTTAATAATTTATATTATATCTGCCCCCCTTAATTTTTCGGTGAGTCCATATCCGTTTCCTCGTTGTAATGTTCTTTGTTCTTTCCTCCAATTTCATTCGTTTGCCAGTTTGTTGTATCTCGATGAGTTTTCTTAGTGTTAAATGGGAGCTGTTCATCCAGATTCGATGATTCTTAAGGGAATAATTTTGTTTAGAATAGTTCATGTTGAGTATTTGTGGCATCTTTTGGTTCAAAGTTATATTTTTTTTCCCTTTTTTTGCGAATGCTACAGAAGATTCATTAACTTATCACCATGCTTAGCTTGTTGAAATATTTTGACAATACATGTGAGTTTTCATGAGTTAGATGGATCAATGTCTCTTCAAGTAATGCTATTATTTTAAATGATAAAATTTTAAATATACGATTATTATCTATTATTATAATAATATTATTCATGTATAAATATAGTTTATATGGACGATATAATTTTTGATATAGATAATTTAGATAGTAGATCGTACTATTATATTTAAAAAAATGAACTTTAAAATTATACTCAATTTTTCCCACATTAATAAATCCCTCGTTTTGAAACAAAATAATCTTTTGCTCATTTTTTTAACAATAAATAGGAATAGATTAGGCCGGATACAAACCGGACTGTTATTCCTAACTCTATCCAGGGTAGCCCGATAGAGTTCTTATTGGCCCAAATAATTCAGACAGCCAGTTCCTCCAACTTCTTGCATTTATTACTTAGGATTATTTTTTTGTATACAATCTCTCAATTAAATTTTTTTTTATTTATAACAACTTTAGTCACTAAACTTATCAAGATTTATCATTCAGGTCCTTTTGTTAGATTCAATTAAAAATTTTGTTAACTTATTTTTTTAATGATTACAGATTCTTATTTTTATCCTTACTTCATTAATACATATACATATATTTTAAATAACAGAAATCACAAAGCAAATGTAAAACTAAATATTTAATAATCATCAGTATGAAATTGTTCTCGTGATTTTTTAATTGTATAAATAAATTTTCTTATACTAAATAAGTTTGGGTAAAAATGATATTTTATAATTATTAAAAAATTAAATTAACAGATTTAAATGACAAATTGTGATAAATTCATAGGCTAGTTATATAAACCTACAGATTAGAAATGAGAAAAAAAAAGTTTATAGTTTTAAAGTGGTGAAAGAAAATACTCTTATTTTTAGATTAATATTTTAGTTAATCAATTGGCAAACTTTGACTAGGTCTTAAGAGTTAAAATTTAGTAGTTTCAAATTTAATTTTTAAAGTTACTTATCAAAATTTACATCTTTTCTCTTACTTGACTTTACTGACTTAATTAAAGTGCTAATAACTCTAGATATTGATAAAATTATATAGAAAATAATCAAATTTTCTCTTTTAAGATATTTAAACTTTTCCAATTTACTCTAATGCACCTTTTTTTTATTAATTTTCCAATAAATATAATTGCATTTCTAACATTTGTTATAATGTAAAATCAGAAAAAAAATAAAAAAAAGAAAATCAATTTTAACAGTAACTATTTATATCCTTTTAATAGATTGTCATTTTCTTTTTTTGCAAATATTAATAATGGGTCAAAATATAATTAATAAATTATCATCATTACCTTTACTTCATTAATACAATATAAATATTTTAAATAATAAAAATAACAAATCAAGTGTAAAACTAATATTTAATAATCATAATTATGAAAATTATTCTCGACATTTATTATATAAATAAATTTACTTATATTATAAAAGTTTGGATAAAAATGACATTTTATAACTGTTATAAAAATTAAGTTAACAAATTGTGATAAATTCATAGGCTAATTTTATAAATTTACAGTTTAGAAATGAGCAATATATATATATATATATATATATATATATAATATGTATGTATGTATGTATGTATATATATGAGGTATTGAGAAAATACTTGATTTTTAAATTAATAAATGATATAATTAATTGATGGAAATTTGATTGGTCTTAAGAGATAAAAGTAAAAATTAGTAGCTCCAAGTTTAATTTTTGAAGTTACTGATTTGACTGAGATTTGCATCTCCTCTCTTGAAGTTACTGACTTAATTAAGTAGCTCTAGATATTGCTAAATTTAGATCAAGAATCCAATTTAAAGTTTTTCAATTTATTGTAATGTCAATTTTTATTATTAATTTTACAATATATCAAATCACATTCTAACATTTGTTATAATGTAAAAGAATAAATAAAATAAAAGAAAAATCAATTTTAACAGCAACTATTTATATTCTTTTTATAGATTTTCAATTTTTTGCATATATTAATAATGGGTCAAAATATACTTAATAAATAAAAAAAAGCAAAAAGTTAATAAAAAAATTGTGATTGTAAGTTAAAACGAAAAAGCAATTGAAATAGTTCAATAGAGAGAGTGAGGAGGTGAAAAGGGAACTTTGTTAAAATAATGCGAGCGTTAAGAAAACTTTTACGAGGATTATTGAAAATTCTTATGCCGCCTATCAACAATGGTGACGGAGGCGCTGCCGTCGTGACGGCGTCGTCCTCAACGTCTACTCCTTTGAACCATTGATCGAGGTCTTCCTGGTTGGAATGCTCTTTGTTCTTTTCTCCAATTTCATTTGTTTGCGAGTTTGTTGGTTCTCAATGAGTTTTCTTAGAGTTAAATGGGAGCTGTTCATCCAGATTCGATGATTCTTAGGGGAATGATTTAATTTAAAATAGTTCATGTTGAGTATTTGTGGCATCTTTTGGTTCAAAGTTTAGTACAAGAAAAAAGTTTTAGCTTGGGTCAGCAATCAAATAGACAAGATTCAGATTATGTGGTCAATCTCAATAGCTAGGGGACCAAATTCAGAGTGGTCAGAGACCAGAGGCAGGAAATATCAGAAATGTCTATATACAAAATAATTAATGATACATAAATAATAGTAAAAAGGTTTAGAGCGTACCATTGTCTCCCTCAAACTTAAAGTCAACACTGTCCTAGTGTTGATTCA
>LTAE01009139.1:0-21750 GCA_001647135.1 Pontederia paniculata
AAAATCCTAGCATGCATCGATCTATCACGAAAGACCTTATCTAAGGGGATCCGCCATATTACATACCGGTTAGCCCATAAGCTCGTCGTCTCGTTCGTCCTCAATCCGTTCTTGTGTTCGTCTACGGCGATCCTTCTCCTCGCGTCGCTCTCCGTCCTTGATTCGCCTTTGTCTTCTCTCTCGGGATCATCTTCTTCCTTGAATGAGAGGGGATGGGGAAAAGAGAAACTAGGGCCTGCTGGGGAAAACATGAGGAGAGAAAAATGTCTAGGTTCGATGAACCATATCTCATATTCTGGATTGCCTAATATTAAGGATTCTGGGCAATCAAATCTGGATTCTTATTTGAAATTGATTATGAGGGTATTTATGGAATTTGGGAATTGGGAGATTACACAACTAATCCCCATGAATTGAGGTGGGAGCAAGTCAGATAACTTCTACCTTCAAATTCCCAACACTCCCTTACTTGAAGGAAGAAACACCAAAGGATCAAGGAGAGGATCTTGGGCTAGAAGGTTTTAAAAGGGGGCTGCCACAATATCTGAAGACATCTCTTATCATTATATTGTTGAACCAAGAGCAAAGTTCTAAATGTGTTCCTTACTTTTCTTTTCATAGTTTATTTTCCCTAATGCCATACCTTCCTTAAGCAATCTAGAACTCATTTCCAGAGCTAGTGAAGCTTGGACAACAATCTTTATTTTATCTTTATTAATTTTCATGATTTCAATTCTTAATATATGCATTTTGGTTTTTGTTAGTTCCCTTATATTTTATTCTTTATTAAGGACTTCTGATGAGTTATTATTCATCCAACCATCTCATGGAGATATATTTCTAATATATGAGTAGCTTAAGAAAACATGCCTAAACTTGAGAATTATTAAGTTTGTCTCAGTTGAGAAAACAACCGCTTGAGACCTTAGGGTGTGACAACATTGGGGATTGATTGAGTTATTCAAATTTCTATCATGGTACATTCTATGTTGCATAGGTAAGGACAGGTACGGGTACGAAGCTCCATACGTCAAATTTTAAAAATATGGTGTACGAATACATCAAATATAATATTATAAATAATATATATATATATAATATAAAAAACATCAATTTTATAAGTTAAAATATCAAATTAATCTTAAAGATTTTGAAAAATAATAAAGAAAAAATATTAGAAACTTTATTTAACATAATTGTCCATAATTTTTATTAAAAAATGTAATAAATTATTGTCCAGAATGCTCCCATTGTCGAAGTATGAGCTGTCCCTTTTTTATGTATATGAGTTGTCTCCCTTTCCATTTAAGAAGCAGTAGCTGCAGCGGCACGTGGCAACAGAAGAAGTAGCAGAAGTAATCGCAGGTAGGCAAGAAGATGGAAGACGCACTTGATAGAAAGGAAGCTTTGAAGAACAAAGGAGGAGGCATGGCTATTTGTTTCTCTATTTTTCGTCGGTGTTTTCTCTTTCTTTCTCCCCTCTTGAGACAAGGTAAGACGGATGACAGGATGCTGAGTTTTCCTCCACCACCTCTCCGAGCAATGCCCGAGAGGTAGTCTGTGATTGCTATTTTTGTTCTCCGCTGCTGTTGTTTTCTCCTCTTTTATTCTTTGCCGCTCCTTTTTTTCTTCTATTCCTTGATTTAAGACAAAATCTTGTTAAGATTTTCTTTATTTTTTATTTTATGTTTGATCAAGAGTACCCAAAAACGTACTCGGGGAAGACGTACCCGAATTTTGAAAATATTTTTATTATTGGGTACATACCGGAACGTATCTGACGCGTACCACGTGTACAAGATGCTTACCTATAATCAGTACGTACCAAGTACGAGTATTTTTTGAATCTAGCGTACTCGTGCATCACTGAGTATATTTATTTGCAAGAGCTTTTGATAGTCTTCCTAAGTTACGAAAACAAGTGTGGTTGGCGAGGAACGTCCACGACCTTATGAATCTCGCAAGGAAAGATTACCACCACAACAAGAGGACAAGAGAATCTACCCACATTGCAAAGGTATCATTCAGGTGAATGTCGTCTCAAGACTGGTGCATGTCTCAATTGCGGGAAGCATGGTCACTTCGTCAAAAATTGTCCAGATCGAAAGAAAGACCAAGTCCCCCGAGGAGAAAGAGGGCCCCCTAATCTCGCACTGGGTCAAGTATACGACATGAGAGGTGAACTAGAATGTCATGAATATGACATCATGCAAGGTATTGCTACTGAGCCCTACTCTTAGGATTATGCATATTGAAATTGGACTTTATTCTTAAGTAGGTTATCCATTCTTAGTACGCACGTGACGAAATATTCACTTTGGAAAATTTTAAAGTCGAACAATGAAAGGATAGATATATGACTGAATTCGAGGACGAGTTTAAGGAGGCTACCATGTAAAAACTGACAATTTTAAATAATTAAATAATAATAATCAAATTATTTTATTTTAGGCTGAAAATAAATAGAGGAATTTGGGTCATTTTAAGCCTAGATAAATCTCTATTTATAAATTCCTTAGAGTAGAGAAACTCTCATTACTCCCATCCATCCTTTAGATCCCTAGCCATCACGCAAAATTTCTCTATCTTCTTCTCTCCCTAGAGTGCAAAGGTAAGAAATCGACTTTTGTCTCTCTCTCTCTCTCTCTCTCTCTCTCTCTCTCTCTCTCTCCTTCTCTTCTAAAGTTATGCCAAAATCTCATTAGGATAACGTGAAGGAGATCGATGACAATGCGGATCTCAAGGGAACGAGGGCAAAGATAGTAGAACGTGAAGAACAAATGAGAAGACTCCAACACAATAGGTATGTAATTCGAGGATCAACTGTAGAGAAAAGAGCATGATCACGGACTGTTAAGACGTAGAGAAAAGAGTGATGCAACTGACACACCCGTGAGGTGAAGTGTTACACTCGTGAATTCAAAGGCATATCCGTGAATATATGGTCACGGATCATGACAATGTAGAGAGGAAGGCAATGTTCGATCATGACCATGAATATGTGATTACGAGCCATGAGGATTACGGAGAGGAGACAGGTGTTTCGGTCACTCCCATGAGGTTGCACTCCATGCCCGTGAAAATGGATGTCACGCCCGTGAAAACGGATGTCACACCTGTGAAAGCAGATGTCACGCTTGTGAAACCGAATGTCAAACTTGTGAATGTGTTGTGATGCCTATAAATGTATTGTCACGGCGCATGGTATGTGAGAGACTCGAAAAAAAAAGAGTGCCTAGACATAGATGACATGCAATGTGAATTGTGCCAACCCGACACAGACTATATCGATATTCGACACGAGCGGTGTATTGCTTGTTGAGCATGGATGTATTCATTGATCTTAATGTGATGATGATTTAATTTTATTGAATGTTTTCTAAAACAATGCATTGATTTAGGATGCCTGAAAGATAACCTAAAGTTGAGATGTATGCTCAACTAAAAATAAGGTTAAAAGATGCTAATGATTATGATTGAATTTGCACATGAAGAGGAGGGCCTCGCTGATTGTGAGATTTATCCTAATTATAGGATTCTTTCCTAATTGCAGTGTCTATCATGATTATAATATTTTATCTTGATTGTGGGATTTGTCCCGATTGCATTTTAGACATAAGATGTTGAGTTCCTTTGGGGACTATGGATATTACTGATGAGAGTTTTATGGCCTAGTTGGCCATCTTGCGACGAGATAACTTGAATCTTCCATAGATAATTAGATATTCAATATAGATTGTAATAAGACTTAGAACAAAATAAATAGAAACAATTACAGTGGTCCTAAGTATTAAATGGGCTTGAACATATTGACTATTGTGGGTACTATGCATTTCCATGCAATCAATGTTATTACCATTGATGGTCAATGACCATGAATTGAGAAGTACTAAGTGAGAAAGTGCATGATGTTTCTACCATGATTGGCATGGTGTCATTGAAAAAAGAAGTTATAAAATAAAGAGAAATATGAAGTAAAAGTCACTAATAATTTGTTGCAATAGCATAGTTCTTTTTATTGTCTTCATCTATGCTTTTCTCTATTGATTATTTTCATTGCATATTGGGCATCATCGCTTATAGGAGAATTGCCTCCACTATTTTTGATCCTGTAGACGATGAGAACAATGATAGGTGATGACACTAATGACGCAAAAGTTTGTGATATGATGGCTTGCACATCATAGGAGTTTGCATTTGTTGAACTAGTCTTGCAATAAATTCTTTTAAATTTTCAAGTTGTATCTTTTTCCTATTGAACAATATAGTAAAATATTTTATTTGGCTAGACTCTTTTTAATGGAATTTTATTTTAAAGTCATTTCTTCCGCATGACGTGTCTATATTGCTAACCAGTCAACTGGTCAAATGTTTAGTCAAAGCCAAAGGTCTTAGCGTCCCTAGAGGGTCATTCTACCAAGTGGAGGAGTGTGCTTTTGGGGCATTACATTTTGTCACTTGTAGGATAGCAGCCCATGACCAGGACTATCCCATCTTAATATGTGTTTTTGTGTTCCTTTCCTTTTCTTTTCTTTCTTTTTTCTTTTTGAGGCTAATTCTTATATTGTGGCTCACAACATATCCATCAAAGACTCATATGTGCATATCATGTGACTTCAAGTGTATATGTATTTTATGCTTTTTCACACAAGCGAATCACTTCGAAAAGAATAAAACTTATGCAAGGTAGATTGTTAAGGTGAAAAGCCTCTTGTGTAGTTGTTGAGATCTTCCAATAGGTCCCGAACAAAACTCCAGGAAGTGGCAATGATGGTGGTGCAAACGTACATGAATTAGGAACTTAAATCTCTGGAATCCATTAGCCTTGAAAGATTTCCAAGGTCGAATTCAAGAGATATGAAATCAGATAGAGCAAATATTTTGAAGTAATAGGAAAAACTACTTCATTCCATCTTAGAACTCCTTTGATAGTTCTTAACTGCCTAATCTCATAGAGCCCATGTCTAGATAATTAGCGAAAAAAATATTGAGACTTAATCGATCAATTATTGTAGTTCGATAAAAAAGTACTACAACTTATGCACTTGATGTTATTAGCTATGTAATTTGGATATAATATAAATTTTAAAACTTGGTTTGTCATAACCTATTGTTACAATCTTTGTTACAAGTTGGTCACAACTTGCACATCTAACTTCATCATGTACCTGCCTTTTACATGAAAAGCATCAATTTTTTGGCATCACTTTCGAAGATGGGCAACTTGATTAATATAATTCTTACTTTGATCATTCTAGAAATTCAATATTCATTTGTTTATACTTCATATTTTTACTTAATTTATTTTTTTTCATTTTGTTTGAACCTTCTTGTTTTTTTTCCTTTTATTTTCCTTTTATTTTCCTTGTTCGCTATTTTCTCTTTTTTTTTTCTATGTTGCATGTGCACAATTGGTAAGTTTGAAAGTCTTGTTCCTTTTGACTCCGAAATTGGAAGAACTTTTAAAAAAAGGAGGCAACTCTTAACAAATTCTAGACACACTGAACCATAACCAACCAGTCCTATAAAATAACTTGGACCCGAACTTGAATTCAAATATGAACTTGAACCAATCATGGCCAAATCAGACTTACTTGTTGTAATAAGCTCAACATACATTTATTGGTTCAGTAGCGAAGTAATTATTCTCAATAATAGAAAGGACATGAAGAACATAAATAAGAAATCGTAGCCTAAGTAACTAGAATTCTATTTGGCAACAATCTACAATTCATCTTTTTCCAAAGTTCAGATGATAAGAGATAAACTAAGGCATTAAGATTTCGCTATCTTCAGGATGCCTCTGAACATTACTCTTAGAAAAATAAAACTTCAAGACATGAGACAATTCGATGTTTTTGGGTTTTCAATTTTTTTTCTAGATATTCATTGATATGACATACAATATGATAACAATGCAATATAAGCAAAGGTGCACTACATAAAGCAAATATGACAAAAGCAAAACATAAGCAAATATGATGCATGAGAATGCAATGCCCCTAATCTTAAACCTAACACTATCCTTAGTGTTTAGGCCCAGCCGAAGGAAGGGTACATGATGTATGAAAACAAAGACTCAACGAACATAAAGACATAAAGAGTACAAAGAGGATAGACACAACCTAGTGTACTCTTGAGGTGGTGGAGGTTGAGGTTGAGGGTAGAACTACAGTGCTACGTAGTGCCCCTGGTTGACATGATATTCGTGCATGCGTCGGACCATATTCTCCATCCTCTCTTGGCGGTCGTGGATGTCTCTGATGTTGCCCTACATAGAAGTCATAATAAAATACATCGAAGAAAAGTCATAGGTGATTGGTACACTAGAGAGGTCCACATCCATATAAGATGTTGGTCATGCTTAACAGGCTTTGGAGCTCCGCGAGGTGGCACCATCAGTGGAGGCCGAGGTGCGTTAGACTACAGAATGATTCAGTTGGTCTCAATGGAGGGGTCAAACCTCTTCGTCTCAAAATAGGACAGGTACAAATCTGAGTCCTTGAAGAAAAGTAATGTCTCACCTTGTTGGAAACCTCCAAGCTTCATAGCTTGTACAATTCACACGTCCAAGAAAGAAGTGTCATCCACCGAGACAAGGTCCTCCATATCAAGCTTCAGGTGGTGGGCAATAAGAGTAATGAGAGCCCCAATGACGATCGTCCCCTTGTCCTTCCTAGTTGTCTTCTGAAACGTGCGCACCAGGAAGTCCCCCATGTTGACAAGAGTGTGGGTGGTCATGCAGTAGAGAAAGTAGAGCTCAGGTTCAGTCACTGAGCCATTGTTGTCACCCCTCCCAAAGAGTGTGTGGAGAGAATCTTGTGCACATAGCGAAACACAAGATTTTGGATCATGGTGTGCTTGGCCGTCTGGTAGTTAACGTGTGCTTCCCTTGTGATCCTACTCCAGAAATTTGCAGCATCAAACTCTTTGGGGACTCGCAGGTGACCCATATCCGGGAATTGATAGATGGAATTAAACACGAATAGCGTGAGAGAAAACTTTGTGTTGTATAGCTGGAAGGTGTAAGAGGACCTTGTATCTTCGGGAGGATTCTTGACCTCCAAGTAAGTGAGAAACTCGAGTTTAATAGCCTCATAAGTAGGCCTCACTAGCGGATGAAGTAGTTGAGGCCAATGTTATCGAACAACATGTGGACAAAGTCTCGCAAATTATAGTTCATCATGGTGGCATCATGAAAGAATCTGGTGGGAGCTATCCGAAGAAGACCAAGCACCCCTTCCCTTGTTCGATGATCCGTCTTCTTGAGAACCCTTGAGAGGCTTCAGGATGAGTTCTAAGGATGGGGTCGGAGGCTGCTCTTCAGGATTGGGGTCCTCTTGCGATCGGTGCGTCGGCATCTTCGATGTGGATGGTTGGAGCTTGCCATGTTCTTCACGACCCGTGAAGAGCCATTAGGGTCGTGAAGGTTGTTGTCGCCGGGCGTAACGAGCTATCACGGCCTATGCAGAAGCACTTGACTAAGGCCGATTGAGTGTTACGGGTCGTTAAGGAGTTTTATGGCCCGTCAGAATGTAGCTCTCGTAACTGAAGTTGTGGGGCATAAGAGTCATGCTTCATTGATTCTCTAAAGGGTCACGGGGCGTGATGATGGTTGCGGCCCGTGACGAAGGAAGTCGCAACTCGTGATGGTTGTTGTGGCTGCGATGTTGTGCTTCATCTTCGTTGTCACAGCCTGTTATGGAGTATAACGGGTCATGAAGCAAGCATCGGAGGTGAGAAAAATTGCAGTCGCCGGAGTCGTAGAAGAAGGCTAACGGTGTAGATGGTTGCATACTTTGATGACGCGTCTATGGCTGAGAGCGCTCTCACTGTTTCTTGCTAGTGCCTACAGGAGCTCGAAGAATGTGTGGATGAACGTCGGGTGCCGGAGATGCAAAAGGAAAAGCTAAAAGAGATCGCCGGAGTTGAAGAGTGCACCAACAAATAATTTCAAAGGTGGAACTCGTCATCGCCGATGCTGCTCGACCCAGAGAAATCTGTAACCATAAGTTAGTATATATAGGAGATGATTGCAGTTATGGCGGTCGTAACAGTGGTTGTGGGGCATGAATGGTGGCTTTGAACGATCACTTCTCTCCATTACAAAATGTTACCGCAATTATGGGGCGTCATAGTATTTAATTGAGTGGCATTGTGATTCGTGAAGTCATTTAATGGTCCGTTAAAGGCGGTGTTTGACTCTATCTTGGTCCGTGACTCTTCGTCGAGAGGCATTAAATGTAAGCAAGTGGCGGATGCAGAAGTAGGTACGGTTATTCCGCTCGTCATGGCCCGTTATGATGATCATGCCTTGTGAGTCGAGTGAAGTGAGGGTGTAGTTGATATGGAGTTTGGCACTTACGAGTCATTATGAACTATTATGACCACAACGACATTGGTTATAGTGGATGGAGACAGTCGTAATGAAACCTCATGGACTTGGGTCGTGATGCTTGATGGTCGCAATTGACTAAGGGTTATGATTTACAGCCCGTTAACGCTTATTATGGGTCGTAACAAATATGTGATATTTGTGGTTTTGTTTTGGTAGTCGTATTGGCTGATCACAACTTGTGAGTCGGGTGTGTTTCACGATACAACTCGAGATGGACATTTACGAGTCGTGATAGGTTCTTACGGCCCGTGATGACAGTAGTAATGGTAAGGCGGGGGTAGTAAGGAATCCTAATGGATCATGGGTTGTGGTGTTTTCAGTTGGTGATCGACTACCCATGATGACTTACGACCCGTTATGAGTGGTCACAAGTCATGAAACAAATATGCTTTGAGATGTCGCCTCTGGATAAGTCGTGATGTGGTTGTGACGGGTCGTGAGTCGGGAGTTTGGTAGATTATATGAGTTCAAGTTCAGACTTATGACCCGTGACAGAATGTTACGGCCGGTGACAATTTGTTGGCTCACAAAAGGCTTCACTATAGAATCCGTGATGAGGGGTCACAACCCTTTATGAGTCAAATGAAGTTTCAAGAAATAATTTTATGGGGTGTTAACTAAGGTTACAACTCGTGATTCATTTTGGGTCAAGAAAGGGTCACTCTGCCAAGTCCATGATGAAGTGTTATGGCTTGTGAGCTCAACAGGATCTATAGGCCTCTAGGTGTTATGGGTCGTGGTGAAGTATCATGTTCTGTGATGGCTTTAAGTATTGATGAACTGGAGTTATTCCGGTTTGTCATAATTTCTTATGAGATGTGAACTTGGTGTTCACGGCACGTGACAAGGTGTCACACCCCATGACAGAAGAAAAGACATGTGCTAAGACTCCAAATATGGTGACTATGGCAACTAGACGCCTTGAGTAGTCAATTAGGACGCTAAGGTGACTCAAGAAAAAGAAAAATCTAGTTAATAATATAGGGTTTAGGCAGAATAGTTCTATTTTATAGTGTTTAGCTTAACTTTGATCCCATACTTGTTCTAGTGGTAATAGAGATTTAGGAACCCTATCATGTCGTTGGTTTGACGACCCAGGTAATGCTTCACCTATTGTCCATTAACTTTAAATTTCTATGAACCGTCTAATGTGGCAAACTCTACCACTCCATAGGGTGATGATGTCACAACAATAAATGGTCCAGACCACCTAGATTTTAATTTCCCTAGGAAGAGTCTCAATCTACTGTTGAATTAGAAGCACATTTTGTCCTAGAAGGAACTCAGTTTATTTCAGGTGCATGTCATGTAACTTTTTGGTCATTTCCTTATAAAATTTACGGTTTTCATAGGCATGGTGTCGAATTTCTTGTAACTCATTTAGTTTTTGTAATCTCTTACACCCTGTTGTATCTAGGTCAAAGTTCAAAAACTTGGTTGCCCAGTATGCCTTATGTTCTAACTCAATGGGTAAGTGATAGGACTTTCCAAAGACCAACCTATACGGAGACATGCCTATTGGTGTTTATTAAGCAGTTCGATAGGCCCACAAAGCCTCATCTAATTTCAAGGAGCAATATTTTCTAGAGCTACTGACAGTCTTCTCTAGGATTCGCTTGAGCTCTCTGTTGATACCTCTACATATCCATAGGTCTGAGGATGATAAGGTATACTAAGCTTATGATGCATGTGAAACTTGGCTAGCAAACTCTCTACAGTTTGGTTACAGAAGTGTGTGTAATTGTCACTTATGATGGACCTAGTTGTACTGAGTCTCATGAATATATTCTTTCTTAGAAAGTTGCATAATACTTTGGCGTCATTTGTGGGTGTGGCAATGGCTTCTACCCATTTAGACACATAATTCATTGCTACCAATATGTACTGATTGTTAAAGGACTTAGGAAACATACCTATGAAATCAATGCCCCAAACGTCAAAAATATCACAATGCAAAATATTATTCAATACTATTTCATTCAGTCTGCAGCGATCACATGACTTACCCTATGACCTAGCATCTTTGAAGATGGAAGGCGTGTACAATCCGCATTCGAGTACTTTTGTTTCTGTTTGGTTTGCTACAAAGTGTCCTCCCGCCATTCCATCGTGATAGTGCTTTAAAATATTTTCAATCTCCTCATCTCGCACACATCTCCTTATAATTTGATATGCACACAATTTAAACAAATATGGATCCTCCCAGTGATAGTTTTACATCCGAGATAACTTTTCTCCTTTCATGATGTGTCATCCCTTTCGAGATTCAGTTCCCTACAAGATAATTAGCAAATCTGCATACCAAGGAGTTGAATTATAGCTTCAATTTACCATACACACATAAAAGATCTGTTCATGTGGGAACTCTTCCTGGATGTTCGAGTTGTCAGGTGGTGCAGAATCCATGCGAGATAAATGATCCGCTACCAGATTTTCAGTTCCCCTTTTGTCCTTCACTTCAACATCAAATTCCTAGAGTAGAAGGATCCAGTGGATTCAGCATGGCTTTGCGTCCTTTTTCGTCATGAGATGCCTTATCGCTGCATGATCTGTATACACAACAACATTGGAACACACAAGGTAAGCATGAAAATTGTCAAAAGCATAAATTACCGCCAAGAATTCCTTCTCTATTGTTGCGTAGTTCAGTTGGGTTGATGTCAACGTCCAGCTCGCTTAGTAGATTGCTCGAAAAGTCTTATCTCGAAAAGTCTAATTACAATGTCGCTTGCATCACACATGATCTCAAAAGGCTCATTCCAATCTGGCGCAACAACTACATGTGCAGAAATAAAACTCTTCTTGAGTGTATTAAAAGACATCAAACAATTGGCATCAAACTCAAATTTCATGTCCTTAACCAGCAGGTTGGTGAGTGGTTTTGCTATCTTTGAGAAGTCTCGAATAAAGCGGTGATAAAATCCCGCATATCCAAGAAAACTCCTCACAGCTTTGACACTTGTTGGTGGTGGGAGATTTGCAATAATATCTATCTTGGCCTTACCTACTTTGATTCCTTTATGGGAGATCTTATGGCCAAGTACTATCCCTTCTCTTTCCATGAAATTTCACTTCTCCCAGTTGAGCAAGAAATTCGTTTCTTCACACCGCTGCAAAACTGAAGACAAGTTATGCATAAAATTCTCAAATGAATCACCAAATAGAGTAGAATCATCAATAAAAATTTTAAGGATATGTTCGTTCATGCCGGAGAAGATGGACAACATGTAGCACTGAAAGGTCACGGGTCCATTGCATAGTCCAAACGGCATCCGCCAATAGGCAAAGGTCCCGTAAGGACACGTAAACATGGTCTTTTCTTGATCTTATGGTGCCACCGTAATTTGTTTGTAGCCGGAGTATTCGTCCAGGCAACAGTAGAAACACACTCAAGCATCAAGGTAAATGGAAGTGATCCTTACGTGTGGCTTCATTCAACTTGCGGTAATCAATACATACGTGTCATCCAGTCACCGTTCTTTGGGGAACCAACTTGTTATTCTTATTGCTCACAACTGTGATGCCTCCCTTCTTAGGCACCACCTAAATTGGACTTATCCACGTACTGTACGATTTCACCCCTGCATCAAGCAATTTTATTACCGCTTTCTTCACGACCTCCTTCAAAGTAGGCTTGAGCCTTCGCTGAAACTGAGCATAGGGCTTAACATCTTCTTCCATTAAGATATTATGCATTCAAATCATCAGCGATATTCCCTTTATGTCCGAAATTGACCATGCCAAGGTTATCTTGTATTCTCAGCACCTCCAAGAGTTATTTTTCCATGTCTGTAGTGAGTTCTGAGGATACAATCACAGGGAAAACATCTCCCTCCATAAATGCGTACTTGAGGTGTGCTAGAAGTTCCTTAAATTCACGAGGGTTCGGTGGTGAGGCCTTCTCTTTCTCTTAACTTTGTTGCTCCTTGTTGAATATTTCTTCCACTTCAAGCTTCCATGTTTCGTTAGGACTGTCCAATATCTCCTCATCACTATCAAATATCTCCTAGAGCGTGTCTAACACAATCTCTTCAAAATCATCAGTATTATCATCTTCAAAACTATCAATGTTATAACAAGAGAATGTTTCATAGCATTATTACATCAAACATTAGGCCCTCTTCTTCTATCATGAAAGTCAACTTTCTTTGTTGAACATCTATAAGTGCATTTCCTATTGCCATGAAGGGTCTTCCCAATATGATTGGTGCCTCTTCCTCGGCATCCATTTCCAACATGATGAAATCTGCTGGCAAGATGAACTTGTCCACCTTGACGAGGGCATCCTCCAGTAATCCCTTTGGTCTATTGACAGATTGGTCAACCATTTTAAGAAGTAATGAGGTCGGCTCTAATCTCGATAGCCTAGCTTCAAGAAAATAGAGTAAGACATTTTGCCTCCAAGTCACATAAGGCCTTAGCACAGTGGTAGTCGCCAATCGTGCAAGGCACAGTGAACCTGCTTGGGTCCTTCATCTTGGGTGGTAATTGATGTTGATAAACCGCACAACATTGCGGTGTAAGCTTCACCACCCCTTCAACTTCAATCTTCCTTTTGTGGGTTAAAATGTCCTTGAGAAACTTCGTGTAACTAGGCATATTCTGCAATGCTTCATAAAATGGAAGGTTAACATGCAATTGTTTAAATATGTAGAGGAAGCAAGAGAATTGCTTATCAAGTTTTTCTTTGCTAAACTTCTGGGGATATAGTAGATCCCCCATTTTGTGTGCTCCAAAAATCGAACTCTTTTTCTCTGAGTTGATGGTTGGGCATGATTTGTTGCAATCTGATAAGTGCGATAAATGCATACTTACGATTAGCACAATCCACTTAGTTCATAGCTATATCATGTGATTTAACTTATATTTGACATCAATTTTCTCAAAGAAATATGAGCTACTCAAAGTTGAATCATTTTGTAGGAGATGGACTTTGAGAGGAAGAGAAGGTGCAACAACCGTAGTGACACTCTGTTCAAAAGGACATTTTAGCGCGAAAGAGAAGGTTCATGCTATGGTTAAGATTCACCAAACCGTAGTGCAACGTTGAAGATCGTGACGGCCAATTCTTGATCGTAGCGCAATCCAATTACCGGCCTTAGTGCATCTTTATCGACCGTAGCGACACCTCCATTACCGTAGCGCACGACATCACCGTAGTGGACCTCATATTCGACTGTAGCGCGTGTCATTAAGGCCGTAACCACCATGTTGGATCGTTAGTGGTTGGTGACTTCAGGTAGTGCATATATATATGATAATTAGGGTTTAGGGGACTCTCTCTCCTCTCTTTTGGATGGAGCCAAAATTTGGGCACTTGTAATCACTTTTAGGGATTCTTGAAGTTGTAAGAGGTACATTTAATGTTGTATGTTTATGACTTTAATTTAGGTTGAAGGATTGTATTTGAACTCGCAATTTTGAATGTTATGATGAATTTCTCCTCTTTTGTTTATTTCTCTCTCTCCCCCTAATTATGATGCACTAATCCTTCTTGTTTTAGGGTTAGATGGAAATTAGGGTTTAATGACTTTGGAATAGTGATTATGTTTGTACTTGACTCTTTTATTTAGTAAACATCTATGATATATGAGTGCCATCTAGAAATAGAAATTCCTTGTATTTCTTCTTGACACTCATGAATATGAATTCAACTAGTGTTAACGAGAATGCATGAAAGTGTTATTTCATAACCCTAGTTAGAATGACTCTTTTATTTAGTAAACATCTATGATATATGAGTGCCATCTAGAAATAGAAATTCCTTGTATTTCTTCTTGACACTCATGAATATGAATTCAACTAGTGTTAACGAGAATGCATGAAAGTGTTATTTCATAACCCTAGTTAGAATTGTGTTACCTTGAAAGAGGAATACATGATTATTGGAGTGAAGCAAGAGTCTAATTCATGTCATATCACTATCTCCTTTGCATGATCACCTTAAACGGATTCGAAACCCCAGAACATTTCTCTCCTATATTTACTCTTATTCTAGTGCTTAGTTCATTTACTTCTTTCACATTCATCTTCTCTAGTGTAATTGATAGACTAGTGTTTTCTCTCCTAACCCTAATCGTCTAGATAACAACTTGAGAACTATAATTCTAGTACTTGGCCGCTTCCTCGAGGGATCAATATTTTATTACTACAACAAGGCCCCGTGCGCTTGTGGGATGCTTGTCAAGTTTTTGATGCCGTTGCCGGGGAAGTGTGCCAATATTAGAATTTTGTTTTCAATTGTTACTCTAGACACTTTTTTTTGTTTTTGTTGTTGTATGCCACGCTCGTGCATGGAATTAGAACCTTTTGACCCGGAATTTGATAGAACTTGCCGAGCAATTTGAAAAGCTAGTAGGCAAAACATGAACGCGAACCAAGGAGGAGGTCCGCGGGTTGATCTAGCACATGAAAAAGTTGCCAATGAAAGGAACAACATCAACCAAGCCAACAACCGACAAAGAGCACCAAATGTCAATGCTAATGTTGGTCATCAAGAAGTGATGAATGTTCCTATGAGAGAACTAGCAAGAAAACAGCATGGAGGGGCGGGATCAAGTCTTGTGATTCCAAGGATTGCGGCCAACAACTTCGAACTCAAATCCGGCCTCATCCAAATAGTACAAATAAATCAATTTTGAGGGGCTACCAATGAAGATCCCACCTCTCATATGAATAGATTCCTCCAAATTTGCGACACCATCAAGATAAATGGAGTAACCGAGGATGCCATCAAGATGAGACTTCTTCCATTCTCTCTCCGAGATGAAGCACAAGAATAGTTAGACTCCCAAACTCAAGGAGTATTCAATACTTGGGATGATTTGTTTCAGGCTTTCATGTCAAGATTTTACCCATCCGGTAAATACTTCAAGTTGAGGAATGAAATCAATTGCTTCAAGCAAAAGGAGAATGAAAGCTTGGGAGCGGGATGGAAAAGATTCAAAAAGTTGCAAAGACAATGTCCTCACTATCAATTGCAGAATTGGTTGTTAATTGAAACTTTTTACAATGGATTAACACCGGCAATGAAGTTTAGTATTGATTCTTCTTCGGCAAGTGGATCCATCATGAACTTACCATGTGCAAGAGCTTGTGACTTATTGGATCAATAGGCCGCAAATGATGAAGAATATGACGAATCTCCTTCAAGATGGACACAACCAAAAGATGAAGCTTACAATAACTTGAGTTCAAACGTGGACACACTAGTGCAAATGATGTCAAAGATTAACCAAGGCAACTCAAGTCAAATGGCAAATGTGCAAAGTATATGTGAAGCATGTGGTTGACCTCATGAAAGTTATGAATGCCTCCAAGTGGAACAAGCAAACTTTGCGGGTAACTAACACCGGACCAACAACCCCTACTCAAATACCTATAACCCCGGATGGAGGAACCACCCCAATTCTTCTTGGGGAAATCAATCAGGATCTTCACAACAACACCAAAGAGCACAACCGCCAAGGCCAACATATCAACAACCATCATATCCGCAACAAGGGTATCAACCGCAATACTAACCACCACATCATCCACAACTGACCCCACAACCTCAAGGAGAGAATAAACAATCTTGGGAATATGCTATAGAGAAACTTGCCAATGTCACGAGTGATTGATTTGAAAATGTTGAGAAAGGGTTGGAATTGTTGATGACTTCAAATAAGAATTTGGAATATCAAGTGGGACAACTTGCCAACTCCATCAACTCTAGAGAAGAAGGAAGTTTGCCTAGCAAAACACAAGTCAACCCTAGAGAACAATGCAAGACAATAGAGTTGAGAAGTGGCATAATTTTTGAGCAACCACAAGCTAGAGCAAAAGATAAGGGAAAGGAAAAGATCGAGGAGCCAAGTGAAGTTGAAGAAAAGGGGGAAGCCGAAGTTTCAAAGAAATACACACCACCTGCATCATATGTGCCTCCTATCCCATTCCCTCAAAGATTGCAAAAGCCAAAGAACGACAAGCAATTTGAGAAGTTTGTGAAACTCTTCAAGCGACTTCACATCAATATTCCATTTGCCGATGCTATTGCTCAAATTCCGGCATATGCAAAGTTTCTCAAAGAAATCATGTCTAAGAAGAGGACACTTGAAGANGTAGATTGTGTGGAGGAGCTATGAAAAGAAGCTTGTCAAAGAATGTTGCACCAAGACCCTTTGGAGAGATGCTTATTGAACAAGAACATGGAAGACAATGATGAGGATGAAGATCATGAGATGCTATGTGCTTTGAATGCTTACACCTTTCAACATCACCAAAAAGGTAGAAACATTGAAGAGCTTGGTCATGGTAAAATACTTCCTCCCCCTTCTCATGTGCTTGCTCCTATTCGTGAACTAAAACATCTTCCTCCTCATCTCAAATATGCATTTTTAGGTGAAATGGAATCTTTACTCATGATTGTTAATGTCTCTCTAACCCCATTGCAACTTGATAAGCTACTAAGGGTCTTGCGACAAAAGAGACAAGCCATAGGTTGGACCATAGCCAATCTTAAAGGTATAAGCCCATCCATTTGTATGCATAGTATTTTCATGGAGGAAGACCATAAGCCAACAATTAAGCATCAAAGGAGGTTGTACCCTAACATGAAGGAAGTTGTGAGGGGTAAATCTTGAAATGGCTTAATGCGGGTATCATATACCCTATTTCAGATAGTTCTTGGGTGAGTCCCATCCAATGTGTTCCTAAGAAAGGCAGTATGACGGTTATGAGCAATGAAAAGAATGAGTTAACCCATACACGAATCGTCACGGGTTGGAGAGTGTGTATTGACTATAGGAAGTTGAATAATGCAACCCGTAAGGACCATTTTCCTTTGCCCTTCCTAGATCAAATGTTGGAGAGACTAGCCGGGCATGATTACTATTATTTTCTAGATGGTTATTTGGGGTATAATCAAATTCACATTGCATCCAAGGACCAAGAGAAGACTACATTCACTTATCCATACTGTACTTTTTCTTTTAAAAGAATGTCTTTCGGTCTTTGCAATGCCCCTGCTACTTTTCAACGGTGTATGATGGCTTTGTTTTCGGATTTTTTGAAAGAACCATGGAGGTTTTTAGGATGATTTTTCAGTTTTTGGTTCTTCATATGATGTTTGCCTTACTAATTTGACTCAAGTACTTGCTAGGTGTGAAAAGTCCAACTTGGTGATAAATTGGGAGAAATGACATTGTATGGTGCAAGAGGGAATATTCCTAGGCCATAAAATATCTTCTAAGTGCATAGAGGTCGATAAGGCAAAAATTGAATGAATAGAAAAACTACCTCCACCCACTTCGATAAAAGGAGTTAGGAGTTTCCTAGGACATGCTGACTTCTATCGTCGTTTCATTAAGGACTTCTCCAAAATTGTGAAACCTCTTTGTGCGTTACTCGTTAAACATGTTAACTTTCTTTTTTGATGAAGCTTGTTTGGAGGCATTCAATATCTTGAAACCGAAACTCATCTCGGAACCAATCATTATGGCACCGGATTGGAGTTTACCTTTCGAGCTCATGTGTGATGCAAGTGACAATGCCATAGGAGTGGTTTTGGGACAAAAGAAGGAGAAGAAGTTGCACGCGATTCACTATGCAAGTAGAACACTTGATGAAGCTCAAATCAACTATGCCACAACCGAGAAGGAGTTCCTCGCCATTGTCTTCGCCTTGGATAAGTTTCGCCCTTACTTTGTTGGCTCTCAAGTTATTGTTTTCATTGACCATGCAGCCATTAGGTACTTGATGAGCAAGAAAAATGCCAAACCAATATTGATTAGATGGGTCCTTTTGCTCCAAGAGTTCAATGTAATCATACAAGACAAAAAGGGGCTTAAGAACACCGTCACGGATTATCTTTCTCGATTAGAAGGGTCAAAAGAAGAAACCACAATTCCCATCAATGAACATTTTCCGGATGAGAAGCTTCTAACCATTGCCACTCTACCTTAGTATGCCGATTTGGTAATTACTTGGTAAGAGGTATCATTCCTGATGACTCTTCTTATAATCGACACAAATGACTTTTGTGGGAAGCTAAACATTATTTTTGGGAAGAACCACTTTTGTTTAGGTTTTGTGCCGATAGGATGATAAGAAGATGTGTGCTAGAAGATGAGGTCTATGATGTTTTGAGTCATTGTCATTCCTTAGCTTGTGGGGTTCATTTCTCAATGAACAAAACCGTGTCTAAGATAGTACAATGTGGATTTTATTGGCCAAGTATGCACAAGGATGCTAGGAATTTTGTAGATGCATGTGATAAGTTCCAAAGAGTTGGCAACATTTCAAGGAGGAACGAAATGCCCCAAAATCTGATTTTAGAAGTCAAATTATTTGATGTGTGAGGTATTGATTGTAGGATCTAGATGGCACCAAGAGGGGGTGAATTGGTGTATTAAAACTTTTTCTACTTTTACTAAATTAGATTAGTTAAATAAGTGGCAGCATACATATGCAATTATAAACAAGTAGAAGAAGAGGACAGAAAAATGAACAAGCAAGCAAACACATAGGTTCGTTGACGAGATTCGGCCGAACTCCTGGCCTACGTCCCCGCTCCGGTCTTCTCAAACTCGAGACCTCCGGAGATCACTAACTCCTTCTTCAAGGGCGAAGGCTCCCCTACAACTTCTCCTTTCTTTTCTAGAGGACAAGGAGACAACCCTTACACTCCCTTCTATCCTGGATTCTTCACTCAAATCGCAGAAGGGGAACTAAGGCTTTTTCCGCTCAAGCTCTCACTAGCTAATTTTGCCAAAGTTANAGAAAGTCAAACTATGGCATGACAAGCATATTTCCCGGAAAGTATTTGAAGTTGGTCAATATGTTCTACTTTTCAATTCAAAACTAAAGCTTTTTCCAGGAAAATTGAAGTCTAGGTGGTCGGGACCTTTTCAAATCACAAACGTCTTGGCAAATGGAGCGGTGGAGATCACATCCGAAGCCACCGGATGATTCATGGTTAATGGGCAAAGACTTAAGCCCTACTTATTGCATGAAGAAATTGAAGGGCGAAAGACCATCGAGATTAGTGATCCGGCACACAACTAATAATCTTCACGTCGAGCCAACGACGTTAAATAAAGGCGCTTCTTGGGAGGCAACCCATGTTTCTTAACCTCTTTATCTTTTAATAATTTTTATGCTTTGGAAACTCTAGTTGTTTGTTCAAATGTGTGTAGGGAAATCAAGAGAGGAGAGTTTCAGGAATTCACTATGGTACCGTAGCCAAACCTGAAGAACCGTAGCCAACAAGAGTACAACCGTAGTCACGCACTGCCAGTTCATTACAGTACCGTAGCCAAACTTGGAGAACCATAGCGATCTTCGTTGGGGACTGTAGCGAACCTTGGCAACGACCGTAGCGCAACAGCTCCAGACCGTCGCGCAACAGCTCCGGACCGTAGCCGCCCCTAGTTATCGTACCGCAAACTGTGTGGATCGTAGGCGCATCTGAAGTGCCCGTAGCGCTATCTGGATCAACCGTAGTGTGCCTTATCACCCGTAGCGCATGCAGGCGAGTAGTCATTAGTATATATTGTTTCTTCTGCTGCTACACGACATTTTCTCTCTTCGCTGCTGCTCTCTCGGCTTCATTTTTGTAGGTTTTACAGCCACAACAATCAAGACAACAATCAAGGTCATCGTCTACCACGAAGCATTTCTGTTTGCATCTCTTATCTTCTCACATTGTTTGTACAAGAAGGAAATCAGTTTCATACAAAGAAGACTCTCAAAAAGGGAAGAAGGAGAGTGCACACCAAGTGTTCGACAAATTGGCTAAGTGAAAAATTCGAGTGAAGTTGACACCAAATGGCACCTAAGAGGAATGCAACCGCAGGTCCGGAGACTAGGGGAGGCCGCACACGCACAAATGATCAAGAAGAGCATGGCGTTGTCTTTCGAGACACCGAACAAAGGCATCGATATCAGATGCTTGAGAAGCGGGTTATTGCTAGCACTCGGTATATGGACACCCACACTATGCATGAGTTACGGATTGACTCGGATGTGCATTATCTTTGTAATAAGATGGGATTGAATTATCTTATGAATACCAAGTGGAGCACATATGAAGTACCCACACTGGAGTTCTTAAGCTCAGTGCAAGCCAAGTTTCTTCACAGAGATGATGACCCAGGTGAAGTTACCTTCCTCCTCTTCAACTAAGAGTATAAGCTAACATTGGCACAATTCAACTCTATCTATCAATTGCCAATAATAGGTGCAAGAACAGCTTCGTATTTTAGAGAGTTTAATAGAGACGCGGCATGGAAAAAATTGACAAACTGCCAGTACATCAACATGGCTCATAACAAAGCTTCATACCTCAGAAATCCGGCCATAAGATATATGCATCGGATCTTGGCTAGCACTATATATGGACGAGGAGACAATGATGGTGTTGTGAGGGACAGTGAGTTATTTATGTTTTGGGTGTTAAGCCATGAGCCATTTGCACTGAACACAGGAGCTTTTATGATCAAACACATGGTCAAGCAAGGTGGCCAGGACAAAGGAAAAATTGTCATTGGTGGACTTATTACACCTATTGCACTGAGTTTGGGACACAATCTTGATGGTCTCAAGGAGGGCTCAGGAGAATATCGCATTGATATGGATAGCTGTGTGAACATGAGGATGATCAAGAAAGTGTGAGAACTCTACCACCTCCTGTTTCGCACTGAGGCTTACACTCATCCTTTACCCGACCGCCGAAGAACATATTTGAAGATTGAAGCCAATTGGAGCTTCAACACAGATGGCCTTGAGCTCAGGCACCCCACCTTGGCTGAATGGCAAGAGGAGCAAGGTGTGAATGAACCCTTAGGTGAGGAGGCCATGGAGACAGATGCTTACATTCCACCCACCACGGTGCACGGGGCCCATATTCCACACACTTCTACATTTGAGACAGGGCAGTCTTCTGGTGCAACACATGGTGATTGGTCAGAATGTTATGCGTGGATTCAGGAGCTACTTCAGGGTCAAAGAGATATTCAGGGGGCGGTTGGCAAGAATGGAGGAGCGACAAGAACACATATGATTTAGACAGGTCCGCATATCCGAACAATAGGCTTCTATGAATGCGGTGATCGAGAGGCTCAATGATTGGCATATTGAGCATGGAGATTGGTCCTCGTTCCAACCTCCTCCATATTGAGCATGTGAGCTTTCCCCACCCTTACTAGTATATTTTCTTTCTTTCTTTTGGAAACATTGAGGACAATGTTCATGCTAGGTTTGGGGGAGTTTGGGGGAGTAGGATATAATTTTGAGCCTTTATTTTCTTTCTAGTTAGCCACATGTATCTTTTGACCTCGTACTCATCATGTTATGAACCCTTATATGCCATG
>LTAE01009140.1:5330-19151 GCA_001647135.1 Pontederia paniculata
CGTTTGGAGACGTCGAGTTGGAGGAACTACGCCATGTGTACCTATAGTTAGGAATTGGGAAATCAGTTAAACCATGTTCATCAATAAAATCCCGGAAACCCTCGGTCCCATTATCTCTTCCTCTTCTTTGTGTTGGTCTATCTTCCGCCTCCAAAGTGACATTGAAATCACCCCCCACCAGCCATGGAATATCTTCAAAATCAGCTCGAAGCCTGCGCAGTTCCTCCCACAAATCCATTCTGTCTGCATTGTTTTGTGGTCCATAGATGCAATCAATGTATCTTGATTGAGGTCAAAAGATCTAGACCGCCAAAAATAGCAAAAGCAGGAGGGTATCCACACACTCACACTATATATATATAATTCTGACCCAATTAATTGTCTGTTTAATTTGACACCATTTAAATCAGAAGTTACATTGCATATGACCTCAATGACCATGATCTTAAACAATCACGACAAGACAAATAGATGCAAAGAAGAGTGAATAAGAAATAAAGAGAATGCATTGATTATCCTTATGGCCTTTTTGTTACACTCAGTGTCATTTCGGTGTGGTAGAGGGATCTTGTTCAAATAAAGGTAGCTCGTTCCAATTATCCAGAGACAAGGGAAATGGTCACATATTCAAATCCTAGCTATAACTCATTTGTAATGCCATTTTTAGGATTTACAGAAAATGAGAATTAATTCACAATAAGCAACATATTGAGGCTTGCCTGATAAAAAAGCACAGTTTTTCCACTTCCGCTTAAGCCAGCAAGTATTATTGTATTAGACTTCGAGTGCTTCAGAAAACGAACTGTAGTATTAAAGTAAAAAGCATTAGGAACAAACTAAGACACCCAAAGCAATCTTCTTTATTAAAGTAAAAAATCTTAGGAACAAACTTAGAAACCCAAAGTATATTTAAAGTCACTACAAATTTATTTTTTGACTTGTTGAGGATATAAAACTTTAGCATAAAAAATAAAAACCATTCAACTGAAAATCTAAAAGGATCTGAGTTGAACTCTAGCCTTTACATTTTATTTTTTTGAGCAAATAAAACTTACCTTCTGTATTATCAAATAAAAAAGAAAGTTCCTTCAGTTGGGTAGATAAAACAAATGTAGATGTTTAAAATCAAGAGCCAAATTTAGAGGAAGACATAATCCACTTTCACTTACATAGCCCAAAGAAGACAAATGTCAGAAGTAAAACAGCAAGAGCAACATAGAGCTGCTCTGCTGGCAGCTGATGGATCCTTTCTTCAATTTGATGTACCCATTCCTTACTCAAAAGACAAAGTTGATGTAGCTGTTGCTCCATATCTAATGTTAATGAACAAAGTTATATTATGAAAAATGTAGGAAAGTGACTAATGACAAACATTGACGAAGTGGTACAAATAACACCAGCCACTAAGGAACAAGTTATAATCAATGTTGTCAAAGTAAAACGGACTCGACATGGAGGGACCAGGAAAAAGCGATATCATGTACGCGTAAAAACGACAACAATTTCTTTGAATATACTTACTTTTAAATACATTTATCTAATAATTTGCACTAACAAAAAATAAACATTGCAATTTCGTTGAAATGAAGCAAAAGCTCAACATTTCAAACTATCAAATTAGCAAAATATTAAAGTACCAATATCCAAAACATCCAAACAATCAAAATAACACTGAAATTGTATTTTCTTTCAAATATAATCATTAATAAACATTAAGAACAAATTAACGTATGGTCAAACCATTTCTCTGAGAGGAACACACGATCAAACATTAACAATAAAATTACTGCCCAATCAGTAACTCATGAGTCATAACAATTAATCCTAAAACAGTTCATAAACCATAACAATTTCCAATGAAAAACCTAAACTTCTAAGTCCTAACTCCTAAGATCACCAGAAGGCAAGGCTTCTATGCAAAAAATAATAATAATAATGCAGAACTCGAGCAGCTCAAACTCCACTGCTCAAGCAGGTACCGCGAAGGCTCATAAAAGCCGTAGAGTCCCAGAAGACTCCCTGCTCGTGCAGAGAGGGAGTTTTCGCTGCGCGGAGCAGAGAGAGGGAGGGTACCGGCGGCAACAGGGAGTGGCAGCAGGGAGCGAGCACCAACGGAAGGAGGCGAACGATGGATCCAGGGCTTGAGCGGCGACAGCAGCGAACGGCGTCTGCCGAAAGTAGCGACAACCGGTTCAAAATTAGGGTTGGGATTGGATCATATTAACGGTTCGCTCGCTTTTTGGTTCAGGTTTGATCCATGGACCAAATTGAATGTTAATAAAATAATATTAAATTAAAACATTACATACAAGAATAAAAAATTATATAATTAAATATAAAAATAAATTAAAATCTATTATTAAATCATATTAAATGTAATAATTATTTTTTTTATTGCGCTACATGATATGAAAATTATATCTTAAATGATGATTTATTCAAACATAAATATTAATTAAAGATGGCATCATCATTGTGTAAATAAAAACAAAAGTAAATAAAATTAAAATAATGGCCTTAAAGGCTTACTTCCAAACCCATAATATTTATTTTTTCTTTTTTTCTATTTTTCAACTAAATCAATCGACTTGTCTAAACTAATCGATTCAAGTGGTTTAACTATAGTTATTCTGATTTTTTATCAATTTTGATTAGGTTTTTATTCGATCCAACTCCTTATATAGTTTTGGGGTTGAATCGAGACGGCAAAACTATCTTAGATGTCGATCGATCGTCAATCAGTTGGTCCGGACCAATTCTTTTTTTTTCGATTATGAAAATAGGTGTAAGCCCAATCCCATTTCCCTTAAAAGAGCCCAAGGGCATATTAGAAATTTTTTTGAAGTAAAGGGGCATGTGTGTCTTTACGCAAAGAAAAAAATATAAACTTGATTGCAACGTCAGATGATCGACATGTGTCCTAGGTTAATAAAAAGAAAAGGGGCTAATCTTTCCCTTCTCATCTCCTTCACTCAATGCCTTCTTTACATGACGTCGTCGTCGTCGTTGCCAAGGGACTTAGAACACCATCGGACCCGGCCACCAATTGGCCATCGGGGAGTACGATTCGGACTAGTGCAATGATACGAGGATGATGTCATAGTTATTAAGGGATTCCGTGGTCGTGACACAAGTTGGGCGTGAGCCAACATCGCTGGCGCACAAGAGGGATTTAGTGGCCGCTTGACGTGATTCGTCATCGTCACCTATTGGTAAGTTAGTACATGTGTATATATTTTTCATGGACGAATCTGGGCAATTTCGATGATGTAACAATGTTTCCCTCTTGGATTTGTGATCACTACTCGAGGAAGTTCGTCGGCATCTCTTGCTAATCAAAATTCGCAGACAAGTGTGAGATTCTTCTTTCTCGTGAGTGCATCGCCGGAGACCCTTGATGTATTGTTGTTGCTGCTACACGTTGTCACTTGCGCCATTGCTGGAGCCGAAAGAGACGACGAGATGCAATCCTCTATTGTTGCGTGAGTCATGTTGTGCCATTGTCGTAACACCTCTGCTGAGTATATCGCCAAACACATGTAGTGCAGTTATAATTGCTCTGTCATGTTTGCATATGTAAAAGCATATGTAGCTAAGTAAAGTAACTAAAATAATTATTGTTGCACACTTGTAAGCCTAAGCCCATTTTAGCAAAAAGCTGAAGAGCATGACTTAAAATTTTTCAAACTAATGTGTGTGATACAAATTTATGCTTGGTAATTGATATTGGATTATGAGATGTGATTTCCGATGGATTTGTTTTTCAGATGATTTTTCGATTTACGAAATCTTATTACTCATTGAACTCTTTCTTGCTCACCCCTCTATTTATATTATTTTTATATGTGATTAAGAGGTACTCCTCATAAATAGATGATTATTTTGCATGCTCATAGGGCACTAAAAGAAAAAAATAAATTAGGATGTGTGTGAAAGATGGAAGAGGGCGAGCAATATATCCTTTCCTTTCTAGTCAATTACATAGAATTTAGCTTATTCTTTCGTGAACCCTAGTGCATATATTCTCATTTTTTTGTGATGGATTGCTGTTGGGACTATTATCAGGGGCATGTTACACATTTACAATTGTTAATTTATCGTTATGATGTTGATATGATTCAGGCATGTCCCATATAACTTTATGTACTTGATGGTTATGCTAGATTTTTAGCAAAGGTCACGTTGAATTTTGTTGCAAATTCAAAAGTTAGTTTCATTTTTGAGTTGTTGGCTATTATATTGACCGTTGGTTATAAGAGTTTGAACTTGAATTAGCGAAATATTGTAACAACTCCTTGTTGCGTCCTGAGGTCGGGTTCGGACATGACAAGAGGTCTATTACAAAGAAAAGAAATTAGAAGAAAAGGTTGAGTATGTCGGTCCTAATGGCATCCTTGAACAAAAAGGGGCCTAAGGTTGTCGGTGTAAATCGTAGCTCTCGAGGGCTTTGGCCAGCATGTGACATTTCCCTCGATAGCCAAACAATGCAAGAATTTTGTTCCCTTCGGGTATGAATTATATATGTCGTCCATGGGCGGTTAATTCTTCTGTGGATATCCGACAATAGATGATCCAAGTGAGGGCTAACAAATGTTTTTCTAGTGACGATGTTTACTGTGCTTGTCGAGTCTGTTTTGATGATGACTGACTAATTTTGACAATCATGCACGAGAGTATCTACCGAAGTGAACACATGATTCACATCATACCGATAAAAAATGACTGGTTAGAAAAGAGCACAAACTTTTAAACAGATGTGTTTTGACAACTTTGGTTATAATATTATATAGGAGTCATATAACAACTAAAAGGAGGATCGAACTTTAAGCATATATTGATGCAACTATATCTATATCTATATTTATGTATGTGTTTTGGAAGCATTAAGAACATCCTCATATGTAATCTCTTAGGCTAATCCTCAATTGATATTCTAGGGTAGATCACATCTGAGACAACGTGCGCTGCTTATCTAGGGGTCATTTGGTTCGAGGTTAAATTTGAGGAGAATATGTAAGGGAGTAAAATATTCTTTTGTATATTCTCAATATTAATTTTATTCCATCCAGTGTTTGGATTGATATGAATAAACTTTTAAAATATATTATATTAGAAAATAATATAAGATATATTAATAATATAAACTTAATCATAAAAAGAATTTATTTATTTCATTTATAATTATATCTTTAATTAGTTATTATTTATGGCAATATAATAATTAATATTTTTTATTAATTAATTAATTACATTATATACTATCATGTGAATAAATAATAATAAATGTATTAATCAAATATATTAATAACAAATCTTCATTTTTATGTATACCTATAAATTACTTATTTACTATTTATCGTAATATAATAAATAATCCTTATTTTATTAATTAATAATGTTATATAATATAATATTATTTACATTATCACAGTATAAATTAATTGAATGTATAATTATAAATATATTTATAGTTGGTGATTAAAATAAATATAATATCATGTGTATAAAAAGATATGATTAAAAAGAAAAAAAGAGTGAAATAAAAGATATTCTTGCTTTTGAGAAGAATAAAAGAAATGAAATATATAGTTGAAATAGGTGATTTTATAATTTTCGAGATGATTGTTAAAAGAATAAATATATTTCTAGGTGTTTCGTCTTATTCTTGAAATAAAGAGTTATTTTTTAGGCATTATGCTTGTAATTCTTCAATTTTAATAAATATTTATTTTTCTCAAAAATATAATTCAATTAAAGGTTAATCACGTTGAATATTGGTATCATTTGCTTGTGGTTTATTTTCTCGCTCGATATCCATAACAATAAGACACGATGAAAACAAATCTATAAGACAAACAATTTTTTAAAAAGTAATTTATTTTTATATGTTTGGTATATTACTTTTAAACATAAAAAATGATTTTGAGAATGTAAAACATGAAACTACGTGAGAGAAAATAATTTTTTATTTGTAGATATTTTCAAATTGAATTCATATTTTCCATTCAACAGAAAAATGTTTTCCGGTTTGATCAATTTATTTTATGCTACTAAACAACAGAAAGTCAAGAAATATTTTTTTCAGAGAAAAAAATCGTCAAAACAAACGGAATCTATGTTTTTACTCATTCGATCTCAAATTGAACTCCGTAGTAATTACTGTAGGAAAATGTTAAACAGTTAAACCTTTCCTTTATCTATTTTGAACTAAATTAATTTAATTAACGCGGAAAAAAACATGAGGTTAGCATTCTACAGCGTTTCTATGTCGGATTTATAATAATTTCAATTGAAAGCTGAGTCCTTGAATCTCATTCAAATGCTGAAAAGAGGTGACAATTCCAATAAAAATATGAAACTTTTCTGTTGGATGTTTGGCATTATCACTATTTTATATTATTAAGCTTGGACTTATCTAGTGAAGCTGGCAGTGGTGTAGACGAAAATTTCTTGACTGATTCAGGTTAGAGCATCTAGTCAGGAATTTTATTTTTTTTTCAATGAAGGTGCCTCTTCAAAGCCTAAAAAAACATGGACTGGTGCAGAGAAAAAACCACTGAGGTCCCAGTTCTATTGCCTCGGAGCATTGTGCAATTTGCATATACATCTGATTTCTGATACGTGAGAGCTCGAAAGGTGCAGAAATGAGTGCTACGTTCAGCCCAAAACAATGCCTTCTGTTCATATATGTAGGTTGCTTCCCTTTTCTTTTTTCTTTTTTTTTGTTTCCATCTCATGCAAAGACTCGAGTCCTATTCATTTTGCTGCTTGTTAGATGCAGGTTTCAATCTTTGACAGTTTTATGTTCTGACCAGCAATTCAGCTCTCTACAGTAATGTAAATGTTTATTTTTGTTGGTGTGTATATGTTTTTATGTTGAGATCAAAGAATCCCTTGCTATAGTTAACAAGAACAAACTCAAATGGAAATGGATGTCAATATATGAGACCTCAAGGAGTCCTAAGACCATCGAACCTGACCAATGACAAAGACTTCTTAATTAACATCCTGGAGATCGATCTTTCGACAGGTCCGATGATCCGGAAATTTCCTCCTTTTCTTCTTTATATCTTCATTCTTGCTTCATTTTATCCATAGGACATGGTGCAGTGAGCTACTGCAGATTAATTGCAGCATGCAAATATGAATCACTTTCAAGTATTACATATATGGATAAGATATGATTGTCCTTAATAAACTATTACTGACAAGTCCCAATCTTTCTTTTGCCTTTTCCTGTTTCATATCACCTTCAGATCCACAGAATTTTGCTACCAAGTTTTCATCCATCACATCCATTATCCTGGCTGCCACTGAATAATTCCTTTTCCTTTCTGTTTCTGAACTGTACATTATAAACCACTGTTGGAAGCATGCATTTGGTCTTTATTGATGAACTAAAACAATCTCATATCTCGTCTACAGAAAATAGGCATAAAAGTATAAATATGTTAGTGTCCAAGCCTACTAACACCTCATTAATCTCATATCGGATTCGAGCGACAAGGTAATACCCTGACCAAATTTGACGATTCCAAAAATCGAACTCGAGGATACAAACTCTCGTCAAGTTGGACACAGCTCTGCTAACCATGTCAAATTAATATCAACCTCATTTTCATTTGATCAAGTTGCATGTCTAATATCATCAACAACAAAGCATGTATGGAGCATCATTTGCAACCTTGTTCTATGCGGATGAAAGGCTAATTCTTTACTAGTATTATTTTCTACCTCAGAAGTGCGTTGGTGGCATGTGATTATTTGATTACCATCTTTTAATCATGGAAGGAGGACCAATTTGCTCGGAAAAGCTCCACATTTAAGCCATCAGATTTGCTGCAAGTTGATTTGTTTGGATCTGAGAACCAATATCAAATGGAAACATGTCCTTCCCACCTCTTTCTCAGAACAATTATTTGTACTCTTTCTTACTGCTAGAATTATTTTTGAGAACATGGTCTTGTTATATAACCAATCTGTACCTGTTCATATGCTTGCAGAAGGCAGCTTCAACTAGTTGAGTTGATCCACTTGCACTTTACAGGTAGCATATGTTGTGGTTCTTCCTTTTGTACTCTGTCATAGTTATTGAATGTATTGAAGAACAACAACAATTTCATTTTTTTTTTCAGTTGCTAAGGTATGGATCACAAGCTCACAGCAAGTTGTTGGGCACTAATGAATGCTCCCCACTCTTTTTCCCCCCTTTTAGAAGGAAATAAAATGAAATTCAGAGCCAATTCAATGCATCTTGAGGTTGAGGTTTAAATTTTAGTCCATGTTAGGTGGATGAATGTTTCAATCATGAAGTGATTGTAAGGTTCCGGCTTCTACCTTCCAGTGTTCGAACTATTGAAAGAGATTTCATCTTTAACCAAGCCTTCCATCTCAAATTAAATTAGTTAGGATTCATATTAATATGGAAACAAAAATGAAATCTCAAGAATTACTTCAAATTTCTACTTATATCACATTATAAATCTCAATTTATACAGATAATAATAATAAATTGACTTCTGATTTGTTTTTCTTCTTATAAGAAATTAATCCTCTTACAAAGTTTATTGTCGTGGTTGTAAAGATCGTTTGCAGGATTTTTATGCAAACTCTTCGCTCTCGAACTCAAGAAAAGAATGAAAATGATACGATCAATCAGGATCGCTTGCAAGAACACAGGATTGGTAGGATTAATCCTACAATTACTACTCCATAGTGGTTCAAAATTATTTCTCCATTTTTTTGAGAAAAAAAAAGATAACCTATAACCCAATCACTAATTCTCAATCCCTAATCAACATTTTTTTTCTCTATTGAGTGATTGTATTGTATATTTTAGTTTTCCGGCAATCAGTTCTTTCATCCTTAAGATTCGGACGTTAGAGTCTTAAATTTGACAATACTTACCTTTAAGTTTTGAACACATCATTATTTCCAATCTATTTTGTCTCAATTATTCATTATCTCCTTGCTCTCAACCTCCCTCGATCATTCTCCTTTATATTTGAAAGTTAATTGTTTGATACTTTAAGTTGAATATTATCTTTTAGATGTACATGTTTGTATGATATAATGTGTTGGTCTACAATTAAACGTTTTGAAAAATAACTATATGAAAGTTAAGGGTAAAGTTATATATATAGCCATTTTAATTGGATAAATTTAGTCATTGGATTTTTAAATCAATCTCATATAATGTGCCGCACTACATACAATTTGTTATGCATTTAGTATGGCACATTATCTAGTTCATTAATTTAACAATCAATGATCAAATTTTATCCAATTAAAAATATTTTCTTATCTTAATTGAATAAATTTGATCATAATTTTTTAAATTAATAATTCAAATCATGTGTCGCACGTATGCATAGTAAATTACTATGCATTCCCATTAACTTCTAATAATAATAACATGAAAGAATGAGGAAGATAACAATTTGTTATGCATCTGGTGTGACACATTATTTAAGTCATTGATTTAAAAATTAATAATTAAATTTATCTAATTAAAATAATAGAGTGTGCTATATGGAATGCGTAGTAAATTGTTGTGTATCCGTATTAATTTTATATACAGAGAGAGAGAGGGGATTTTATGATTATCAATCAGATCCTACTATTACAAATCTTGATGGTGACAACTTTATCCAAAACTTTTTTTATAATTAATTACGTCCAAATATAATGAAATATATTTTATGTAGCAATCAACAAATTAACATCTAGCACTGGTGATTAATATTGTGACACTGTGACATTTTGAACCTTAACCCAATTCTGTGATATCTTAATGTAATATGACTTTCTCTAATTTAAGGTGATAAAGTCGCATGTCACGAAGAAAAGTTTCACTACCTCAGCAGCAAGCATTAGAGGGGCAGAATCCCAGTGAAGCTCAAGGCCAGAGTTTTGAAACTTAGAAGATTATTAAGATATATCTTTTATTGAAAATAATAATATTACCGTAGAGTCCTAATCGAGAACAATTTGTATGGTATGTTAAAGAGAGAGCCCATATAAACACCTTAGAAATTGAGTTAGAAGATGTATGAAATATTATAATACCCACTATTATTTTCTCATCCAATAATGTTTTACTAGCATCCGAAAATAATTAGTTTATTTTGTATGCGTCGCTTCTCCATATTGGCAACAATTGATTTTTTTTCGCATATATCAATTATAATATAAATTGATGATAGTTTGAAATTAGAAGTTAAATTATTGAGAATGCTTGGTTGAGGTTAGTAATTTAAAAAAAAAACTAGTCTACCAATCAGTGTGATGTACGGACACTACCAAAAAATATTATAATAATAATAATAATAATAATAATAATAATAATAATAATAATAATAATAATAATAATAATAATAATAATAATAATATTATTATTATTATTATTATTATTATTATTATTATTATTATTATTANATAATAATAATAATAATAATAATAATAATAATAATAATAATAATAATAATAATAATAATATTATTATTATTATTATTATTATTATTATTATTATTATTAATTATATAGATAGAAGTGCATTATAGGAGTGTTCATGGATTGAATTCGACTTGATCCAATATTAAATTTGGTGTATCTCAATCAATTTTGATTAAGATGAATTGGATTAGATTGATGATAATTTTTTTATCAAATTCGATCTAATCTGATTTCTATTTGGTCGAGTTGAATCGGATCGGATCATCAAATTCTCGATTAACTTTTTTGTATTTTTAATTATTTTATAATACATAATATTAATTATATTATTTAAAAATATCATATTTTTGAAACGTTTGCTATGTTCAATCTAATGATTCGAACTAATTTAATATGAACTAGGTCGCGTGAGATTGTTGGTCGAGTTGAACCCAAATCGATCTGATCAGAATTCAATCTGGTCGAGTACGGATTTTAATTTTTCAAGCCCGGTCAATTCGACCAAAACCAATGAACTAAACTTTTATATATTTTTATTAGTAAATTTGAATCAATTTATTTTTTACAATAATTTTATATTACTTTACAATTAATATATATATATATATTAAAATTTAATACTTATATACATGAAAATTATTACAGACCATTTGAAAAATATGTTTCTTTCTTTAAAAATATAATTAATATTAAATATTATAAAAAATAAAGAAACATGAAAAAATTTAATCAGGTAAATTAATAACCCGACTCAATTCAATTCGACCCTATGGAGATCGAGTTTGATCAAATTCGATAATTAATTTATCATCGATCGGAGTCAACCCAACCCGATCCGAGTCATCGATCCGAGTCAAATCAACCGTATCAAAATTAATCGAGTTAAATCAAATTTGGGATAGGGCTGGGTCAAACCCGGCCAGCGAATACCCCAAGTTTGCAATACTTTTCAAGGATATAAATCATTAAATGTTATATATTTTAATTTAAAGTAATATGAAATTCTCATCTAAATCAAAAAAATTAGCTTTAATAAGAAATATACAAAAGATTGGTCAACATGTTGGGTCAGGTTAATTGAGTTAGAAAAATTAAAATCTACACATGACCCATTGGTCATCGAATTAGTTTGAATTCAAATTGATTAACAATTAGAATTAACCTAATTGATATTAGATCATATTCATCAAATCGATCGGACTCATCAAATACTCTCAGTTGATTGAAATAAAATTGAGAATATTTGAATTACAAATTATAGAAAAAATATTATTACCAAAATGATAAAAAAAATTATAGGAGATATCTAGTGAATAATTAAAATTTTAATATTTGAAATAATATTTTATTACTTTTGTTTGCCAATTTTTTAATCTTTTCTTATGTAATCTTATTATATATTTATATTTTGTATTATGTGTTAATTTTTAATAGTATATAATTTAGACTTGTTAGTGGATATTTTTTTTATTTTATCAATGTTTAGTTTTCTTATTTCAAAATCAATTAACAAATTTATTTTATAAACCAACACTTTTGTAAGACATTTGTTGCTCAAATAAATAAAATATTTATTAATCAACATCAAATAAAAAATATTAACTAATTATATAAATTCTTTGTCATTATTGATCTTCTAACCTTACATTTTGTCTCATATTTATTTTTCTAATTCTATTTAAAAGATTTTTTATCAGCTTTATTTTGTTTATAATTCATAGATCATTGGTGTCTTGTATAAGAGTAAGAGATTTTTTAAAAAAATATAGTAGATAACTAATAATACTTATTTGAACTTTTTTTACTAATTTCATGTGCCAATTTTTTAATTTAATTGAGTTATAGCTCTTTTAAAATAATTATTTCACTTTATTTACTTTTCAAATTGTTGGGGTAAAATATCCTTAAAATAATAAGAAAATATTATTTTAATTTACTTGGGTTAGCATTTTAAAAATAATATTTTTTATTTATATTTGTAAAAGAAAGTAATTCCATTTCTATAAGAATTTCATTTGGAGTTATAATAACTCATTTTTAACTTACACGAGTTAATTTTTTTAAAATATTTTTTATTTCTTCCTTTTTCTCAAGAAAATTATTATTGGAAAACAAATTAAAACTTGAACTTTATATTTTCCTAATCTGCTTAATTTAGCATTATTAAAATTATTACTATTTTAATACTTGATTAAGAATCCTTCTAAAGAAATATTATTTTCTTACTTTATTTTTTTCAATGAAACAATATATCAAATAGAGGCGGACCCGGCCGCCGTATATACTAATAGTTGTAGTCAATTAATAAAATAAATATCAATAAAATAGTAGAATTATTTAATTATTTCAGCGGTGGATAGTTGATTTTGACTAAAATTTTGAGGTGTATGATTCAAATTTTTAGTATTTTTATATATATTTTTGGCATCTCCAAATTTTTAATAATTTGTGTATATTTTGGCCCTCCAACTTTTATTCCTTGATCTGTCCTTGATCCCCAAATTAACAACAAAAAATAATCTATGTTTTTAATTTATTTGTGTTATATTTCTTACAATTAAAATAGCACTTATTTAATTTTTGTTATTAAAGTTGTTTATCTTTTTCCTAGGAAAAACTATTTCAGAAATAACTTAAATCTTATTTATAATTATTGAGTTAGGATTCTTTGAAAATATTATAAAAATCATTTTAAATTATATTTTAAAAAATAATTCGTAATTAAATAAAATTATTCAGATACAATGTGCTAATTCATATCATGTATCAATTTTAATAGTTTGTACATGTTAGGACGCATTAAAAGGTTATTATATCTGTTGAATCTAGTATCCCGAGTGTTTTGATGATTACAAATTTATAAGGAAACTTAGTCTATACCGATGAACTTGTTGAGCTGATTTCTGTAACAGGATGTATTCAAGTTCAGAGTACTGGTCGACCTGAGTTGAAGGAATGGACGACCTGTGCACACATAATATATATATCAAAAGAACTACATGTGTGCAGTGGTCGTCCTAAGCATATGAAACGGTCGATCAACATTAAAGGGAGTATACATGTGAAGTGCAAAAGCACGGAGTATATGAAGAGGGATCAGAGGTTAACCGATCGACCAAAGATGAAGGAGGAACGATCAGAGCAAAGGGCTTAACTGGAGAGGTCGCCCGATGATGAGTAATGGGTGACCCAAGATAACACCTTTCATACCAAGATTGGAGATCGGGCGGTCGAAGGAGGAGTGGACGCTCAAAGAAGACTTAGCCGAAGAAGGAGTTTTGGCTAAGCGGAGGAGTGGTCGTCCGAAGGGCTCAAGGTGGAGACAGTGGACGACCAGCAGACTACCAAGGCTGAGGGTGGACGTCC